>CAUYSK010048918.1:0-29302 GCA_963575035.1 Avahi laniger | reverse complement strand
ATACATATATATATAGAGAGAGAGAGATAGCTATATTAGTTCTGAGATTTCCTTTTTGTCCATTTTTTAGCTTCTGTCTCTTTCCTGAAATTCCACATCTCTTCACCCATATTATCCAAATGTATATTTTCTTCAAGATTTTTTAACATTTATCAGTTATTTAGAAATATTTGTCTACATTTCTACCATCTGGGTCCTCTATGAGTTTGTCTTGTTGACTAATTTTTCTCCAGATCATGTAATACATTTTTCTGTTTCTTTACATATCTAGTAGTGGTATTATTTGCATACCACACTGTGGATAATATACGCTGTTATCTTTCTCTGAAGGTAATAAACTTTTATCCTAGTGGCCAGTTAAATTTCCCATGAATCACCCTAAACATACGAGTACATTCTTTTAAGCTTTATCTGGGTGATTCTATTTCTGTTTTGTTCTTGGTCCTTCTGTCAAGGATTTGAGGGGAATATTAATATAACTTTGAGGACTTCTGCCTCTGTGGTTCTCTCTCCTCTCGAGGATTTCTCTTCTTAGTATCTGTGCTCTGGCAGCCCAAGCCCTAGCCTTTCAGCCATGCTGTGACTTTATTTAGGGTTTTATTTACCACATCCTCTTAGGAGAAAAGCTACATGAATGTGGATCTCACCCAGTGAGTTCTCTTCTTTCAAAGGTTAAATCCCCTCCAACTTATGCCTCCTTTTAGGTACTAGAGAGCATCTTCAAAGAGTTGTTTTTTGTTTTGCCTAGAATTTATCATTGCTTATTACCGGAATCCTAAAAATTTCTTTTGTATCTAGCCATTTAATTACATTCTCTTTATCAATTGAAAAGATTTATTTTAGTTTCTTGGATTTTCTGAGACATACAATCATGTCGTCTTCAAATAAATATAATTTGTTCTACTTTTCTGATATTTATACTTATTTTGCTTTCTCATTAGACTATAGCTAGAACCTACAACACAATTTTGAATTATAGACACACATCTAATATGCACATGATTTTAACAGCTGTGATTTTAGAATTTTAATTTTCAATGTAACATTTGATACGTTTTGATAATTTTCATCACATGTAAGTTTTTTTCCTGCTTATATTATTTTTTAAAAAATTTTGTCAAATCCCTATCCACATTCAATTGATATAATGTTTTCCTCTACTTTGTTTTACTGATTCCTTATTTAACTAATAATTTTTAAACATCGTAATTTTGTGCCCATCCCTTAATTCCCTGAACTCTATTTTGTGTGGAATTAGTCCTATAAATACACAGAGGAAACAAATCTTTCTGCTTTTTTTTTTAGCAAATTTGCATGTAATCTATTAATTTTGATACTCAATTGTCTTTATTTGTACTATGTCATAATTTGCTATTAGCTATTATTGATCTTTCTCTCTGATATGGAAGAGTTTAAATAACTAAAGTTAACCATTCTGGGAAGGTTAAACGGTATTTATTTGTGAAACTATCGTAGTCTGCTACCTTTTTAACTGGCAGATCTTTAACAGACTTTCACATATCTTTTATGGATTGGGGCTTTTGTTTTGTTTTTTCCACTTTATTCCACCTCTTGGGTAATTTATCTTGCCAGAAAACCACGTTTTCTCCTTTAGATTTTCAAATTTATATAAAAATATCTGTGCAGATTATTCTCACTTAAAATTTATTTAGTCTTACTAAATTTGTAGTTACATCTAATTTTCAGTGTTTTATATTTTTATTTCATTCTTAGTTTCTTAATCAGACTTACCTGGGATTTTTTATTTTAATTATTACTTTTTTCTAAACAAGTTTTTATAAAATTTATTATTTATTTTTTTGTGTTTACTCTTTTATTAAACTTTAACTTTTATCTTTATGCTTTTTTACGCTTTTGTTGTTTATTTCTCTAATTGGGTAATAATAAAATAATCAGATTATGTGTTATCACCTGAGTATTGATTGAATTATGCCATGCAAGTTTTCGATGAAACACTTTCCTTTTACTTAGTTTTTAGATTATTTGTAATTTCTACTTCTGTTTCCTCACTGATGTAGCGGTTATTTAAAAGTAATTTTCTGATTTCCAAATGTTTTGGATATTTGCTTGTTTTTTGTTTCTAGAGGCTTTTTTGGAGTATTGTTAAAAGATTGTGACCTATGAAATTATTAAATTTTGTTATTGATCAATATTTTCTTTTTTTCTGAGACAGAAAAGATTATTAGTAAAGCAACTTGACTGAGATATAATTAACATAGAAACTACACCCATTTTAAGTTTTGGCAAATGTAACTATTTCCACAGAACAGTCAAGAAATAGAACATTTCCGTCAGCACTTCACCTCTTTCCAGTCAAAGTTCCCTGCACCAGGCCCAGAAAACAACGTGTTTTGTATTTAGAGATTATATTTGCGTCTTAGTCCCTTCAGGCTGCTGTAACAAAACAGCACAGATGGAGTCACTTATAAACGTACATTTATTTCTCACATTTCTGGAGTATAGGCAGTCCAGAATCAAGCCACTGACGGATTCGGTGTCTGTCGAGGGCCTGTTTCCTGTTTGCAAGTAGGAGTCTTCCAGTTAGAAACTCACCTGGTGGGCGGAGAGGGAGCTTTCTGCAAGTTCATTTATAAAGCCACTAACCCCATTCGCAAGGGCCCCACCCTCATCACCTAATCACCTCCCAGAGGTCTCACCTCGAAATACCATCTCATTAAGCATTAGGATTTAGCATACTAATTTTAGGGGGATACAAACATTCATTGGTAGCAACTCGTATTATCTAGTTACAAATAAATAGAATCACACTATGTGCTCTTTGTTTCTGACCCCTCCCTCCCTCCCTTCTTTCCCAGTGTTGTTTTGGCTACTCTTGGACTCCAGAAATTCCATGTAAATTTTAGAATCAGCCTGTTGATTTCTTCAGAGAAGCCAGCTAGGATTCTGCTGGGGATTGTGTTGGACTGCAGATCAGTTTGGGAAGTATTGCCATCTTAACAGTAATAAGTCTATGAAGATGGGATGCTTTTCCATTTATTTAGATGTTCTTTAATATCTTTCAAAAATGTTTTCTAATTTTCAAGCCTAAGTTTTGCAGTTCTTTTGATAAATTTATTACTAAAGATTTTTATTGTTTTCAATACTATTATAAATAGAATTATTTTTAAATTTCACTTTCACATTGTCCATTGTGAGTACATAGAAATATAATTGATTTTTGTACTGTTGATCTTGTATCTTGCAACTTGATGAACTCATTTATTACCTCTAAAAGTTTTTTGATGGATTGCTTAGGCTTTTCTATTTACATACAAATAATGTCACCTTAAAATAGAGTTTTACGATGATCTCTGTAAAGCATTTGCATTTTCTTTATTTTGTAATTGGCTTAATATAAGTAGCAAGATCAGACATCCTTTTCTTCTTCCTAATCTTAAGGGAAGAGCATCCAGTCTTTCATCATTAAGTGTGATATTAGCTGTGGGTTTTTCATTGATGGACTTCATCAGGTTTAGTAAGTTGCTAATTCTAATTTGTTGAATTTTTTTTTTTAATCATGAATAGGTGTTGGATTTTGTCATATGTTTTTACTGTACCTATTAAGATGATAAAACAGGTCTTGTTATTCTATTAATATGGTACATTACATTAATTGTTTTTTTAGATGTTAACCCAACCTTGTATTCCTGTGATAAATATCATGTGATAATGGTATATAATTGTTGTGATATATTGCTGCATTTGGCATTTTTAGTATTTTGTTGAGGACTTTTGTGTCTATATTCACAAGTTATATTGGTCTGTAGTTTTATTTTTCTGTGATCTTTGTTTGATTTTAGTGTCAGGGTAATACTAACCTCATAGAATTAGTTGGGAAGTGTTCCCTCCTCTTCTGTTTGTTTGGAAGAGTTTATGAAGAATTTCTATTAATTCATCTTCAAATGTTTGATAGAATTCACCAGGTAAGTTATCTGGGCATGGATGTTTCTTCGTGGTTACTTTTTGTTTCCTTTGGTTGCTAATTCAGTATTTTTACTTTTTATAAATCTATTCACATTGCCTGTTTCTTCTTGAGTCAGTTTTAGTAGTTAGCAATTTTGTAGAAATTTGTCCTTTTTCATCTAAGTTGTCTACTTTATTGGCATGCAGTTATTCATTGTATTTGTTTATGATCCTTTTTATTTCTTTAAGATTAGTAGTAATGTCCCCCTTTTCATTTATTTTTCATTTCTAGGAAGTTAAATCTTTTTTTTCTTGGTTAGTCTACTTTAAAAGTTTGTCAATTTTGTTGATCTTTTCCAAGAGCCACCTTTTGGTTTTGTTGATTTTTCTCTATTTTTTTCTTCTTCTCTATTTCATTAATTTCCTTTGTAATCTTCGTTTCCTTCACTTCAGTTTTAGTTTGGCTTTAGTTTGGCGCTTTAGTTTGGCTTGTTCCTCTTTTCCCGTGTCTCAAGGTGGAAGATTAGGTTATTGATTCGCATTTTCTTCTTTTTAATATAGGCATTTGCAGCTGTAAATTTCCCTCTACACACTGTTAGCTGTACCCATAAGCATTGAAATATTGTGTTTTCATTTTCATACATCTTAAAGAATTTTTGCATTTCTCTTTTTTCTTCTGTGATCCATTTATTAGTGTGTTAATATCCTAGGGCTGCTATAACAAAGTACCACAAACTGGATGGCTTAAAAAAACCCAGAAATTTATTCTCTGACAATTCTGAAGGCTAGACAGCATTGAACTTAAGAGACTGACAAAGTTGGTTCCATCTGGAGGGCTCTGAGGGAGAGTATGTTCCATGCTTCTCTGCTAGCTTCTGACAGATACCTGCAGTCTTCGGCGTTTGTAATTGTATAAACGTATCGTTCCAGTTTCTGCTTCTGTCATCACGTGCCAGTCCTCCCCCTGAGTGTCTCCGTGTCTCCACATGGTGTTCTTCTGTCTTCGTCTTCTTTCCTCTTCTTATAAAGACACCAGTCATGTTGGACTAAAGGCCCACCTTTTTCCAATATAGCGTCATCTTATCTAATTTTGTCTACAATGACCCTCTTTCCATGTAAGGGTACATTCTGAGGAATTGAGTGCTGGAACTTCCACATATCTCTTTGAGGGACATGATTCAACTCATAAAAGTTATATAAGAATGTGTTTTTTAATTTCCACATATTTTTGAATATTTCAAATTTATTTTGTTACTGATTCCATTGTGGTCAGAGAACATATTTTGTATTATTTTTATTCATTTAAGTTTAATGCGGTTTGTTTTATTGTCCTGCATATGATCCATCGTGGAGAATGTCCCATGTGCTCTAGAAACAGTGCATGTTCTGCTGCTGATAGGCGGAGTGCTCTGTGTATGTCTTTGAGTTCTATTTACGGTATTGCTCAAGTCTTCTCTTTCATGTTCCTGTGATTTTTCTGCCCAGCTATTATATTCATTATTGAAGGTGAGGTATTAAAGTCCAAGTGTTACTATTGGATTGTCTGTTTCTCCCCTCATTTGCTGTCAGTTTTTGCTCGATGTGTTTTGGTGCTCTAGTGTTGGGTCTACATATGCTTAGAATTGTTACATCTGTCTGATGGATTGATCCTTGTATTCTTATAAAATTTCTCTCCTTATTTCTATTATCATTTTTTTCTTTTAAAGTCGATTTTGTCTGATATCAGTATACCTACTCTGACTTCCATGCTGGCTGATGTCTGCATAGTGTCCTTTTCTGTCCTTTGACTGTCGACCTCCTTGTTTCTTTGAACCTAAAGTGTATCTTCTATAGACAGCGCATGATTGGATCTTGAGTTTTAATCCAGTCTGACAATCTCATATGTTTTCTTGGCATATCTAGTAAATTTTATTGAAAGCTAAACATTTTGGGTAATACACTGTAGCAATTTTGGATTCTGCTGCTTTCCCTCCAGGGCTTGTTAATGTTGTTTGTTAATTTTTTAGTGGCTGGCTGGGTTGTTTCAGTGAAGTCTGTGTCATGTGCCTTCCTACTCCCAGGTGTTAAGCCTCAGATGTTAGTCCTCAGGGGGCACAGCACTGCTCTGCACCCTGAGGTGACAGTGGTTTGGGCAGGTCTCTTTTCCTGACCACACCCTACTCTTAAACTCCGGTGGTTACTTCTCTGTTTACGACAATGTCCAGAGGAAGAACTTGCTTTGCAGACCCATCCAGTCAAATCCAGGCTCCTTTCACAGGATGGTTCCTTAGGTCAGTGTTTGGGACATGTCTGAGACGTGAGATGGCTCTTCCCAGACGTCTCCCGGTTTCTCATCAGCACCCTCTCCAAGCTACAGGTTAGTCTGTGTCTCCAGTGAATCTATCCATGTCTTCCCTGTCGCCTCTCACTACAACTTCTGCGGTTTATGAGAACTAACCTGGAATGGTAGGTGGTAAAGAACTACAGTCCTTGAGAGAAGGGACACAGATGAACTGACTCCCACTTTTATCCACTTGGGGCCAGTTTCCTGACTGTGGCGCAGGGAAGTGGAGCCTAAGCGTGGCGTGACAGAAGTACTAAGGAGAACACTGGAGATGTGAGGACTGTGCTCGAGTGCCAGGAGCTCTGGAGGCTCTTCGTGGGTCATTCGCTGGGGCTGAGTTATTCATTGCCAGGGTGGCTCCACAAGCCCAGGCAGAGCAGTCGCTGCAGGGCCCAGAGGGGCACAGAGATAGAGGAGTGGCACCGTGTTTGGAAACAGACTTCCAGCTCATCCAGCGTGGAGGGGGCTTATTAACACCACAGGCCAGAGCACCAGCACCACCTCGTGGGTCTAGAGCACACTGGAGAATAAGAACAACACTCGATTCTCCTGACTAAAGCCCGGAACCAAACCTCCATAGGGTTGAGAGGTCACCAGTGAAGCTACTGCCTGGCGACACTGGAAAGGAAGACAACGCAATCCACGTTTCCCACAGCAGGCTGTCGAAAACGGGGGCCAGCACGCCAGGGCCTGCAGACTGGATGTGCTGTGCGTCCTTTCTGTGCACAGCCTACCACCTGACTGAGGCAAATTTTACATTTTTAAAGAGCTGTTAAAAAGAGAAAAGAACAAAAAACAAAGAAGATATGTGACAGATACTACGTATGGCCCACCAAGGCTCTTTGCTCTCTGGCCCTTGATAGGCACAAACAAAAAGTCACTAGACATGTAAGGAAGCAGAACGGAACTATGATCAAGGAAAAGCAAGTGGTCAGTGGACACAGACCCCAGGATGGCCAGATTCTGGGGCAGCAGGCAAGGACTCGAAAGCAGCTGCCGTAAGTACATCCAGACTCTTCAACGGAAATTGGTGTAGTGAGTAAACGAATGCAGAATTTCAGCAGAGAAATGGAAATTATAAAATAGAGCTAATTAGAAATTCGAGATTTGTAAAGTGCCAGAGAGAAACAGCGTATAAAATGGGTAAAAACTATATGCACGATGCATGCTTCTCATCAAAAATAACGGGGAGCAAAGGATGTGGACATAGTTAAAGCACTGTCGACTCCAAATTCCATATCCATTAGAAACATTCTTCAAAAATGAGGCTGAAATAAAAATATTTTCAGATAAACCAAAACTAGGAGGATTTGTTGTCAGCAGACATGAACTACATGAACTATTAAAGGAAAACTTCAGGCTGGTGAATTACCAGAGGAAAACTTTGATCTGTAGGAAGGTATGTGAATCACCAAAAGTGGTATTTGGATAAATAGAACAGATTAACAGATGACTTTTTCTTTTCTTCTTATTTCCCTGAAAAATAAATGAGTGGTTCAAGCAAAAATGGTAGCATTGTAAGGTAGAGTTTATATCATATGTAGAGATTAAATAGGAAAACAATAGCACAAAGGATATGAATATAGAATGATAGCATTATAAGCTTCTTAGTTTGTGAAGGGTAAAGACTATTAATTTTAAGTAGATGTAATAAGTATACATATTGTAATCCCTAGGGAAACTGTGAAAAGAAAAATAGCTTTAAAAAAATAGAAGAAAATATCAAATAGTAAAAAGTATATTCAATTATACACAAGGAAGCAGGGCAAGAGAAACAAGAACAGATTCAACAAGTAGAAAAAAAAAATTGATGGTAAACTTGAACCCAGTAAAAGCAACAATTAAATTAAATGTACATGGACTATATGCCTGAACTAGCCAGAAACGATCAGACCAGATAAAATAGCAAGACCTAATGCTGTGTTGTCTATGAGATACACACGTTAAATAGAAAGGTAGATTGAAAGTATACGATGGAAAAAGATACATTGTGCAAAAATCATTTTCAAAAACTGGTGTAGCTATATTAAATAATACAAAATAATTTTCAAGACAGGGAATTGCCTAATATAAAGAAGGCCAGTTTACTATGATGGAAGGGTCAATGCACAGAAGACATAACAAGCCAAAGTGTATATACACCAAGTAGCATACCTTCAAAAACACATGAACAAAAAACTTACAAAACTGAAAAGGAAACTAGACAAATCCAAAATCATAGTTGAAAAGTTTTACAACCCTCTTTAAGTAACTTATAGAAGAACTATGTGAAAGTTCAGTAAGTCTCAGGAAGACCTAAATGACACTATCAACCTGACTTAATTCATTTTTACAGAAAACTGCAACCATAGAATACCCCATTCTTTCCAATTTCACATGGAATGTTTACAAGATAAACTATGTGCTGGGACATAAATATCAATAAATATCAAAAAATTGAAGTCATAGACCACATGGAATTAAATTAAAAATAGCAATAGGCTACTTAGAAAAAGCCCCAACTATCTGTAAATTAAACAGTATATTTATAAATAATGCATGAGTCAAAAGAGAAATTATAAGAGAAATCAAAGAATATTTCAAACTGAATGATAATGAAAACAAACCATATCAAAATCTGAAGGGTGCAGCCAAAACAGTGCTGAGAGGGAAATTCATAACTTTAAATGCCTATAAAGTGCTTAATCAGCAGTGATTCAAGATGACCCCTTAAGCAGCTAGAAAAGGGAGAGTAAATTAAAGCCTAACTGGTAGGAAGTAAATAACCAGGATAGGAGTGAACGGTAAAACATAAAGTAGGCAAACAATAAAGAAAATTTAAAATGCCAATATATAGTTCTTTGAAAAGATTATTAAATTGGATAAACTTCTGACAAGTCTAAGAAAAACAAAGAGAAAATACCAATTACCAATATTAACAGTGAAAGAGGGAATATCACTATAGACTGCAGACATTAAAGGGGTAATAAGAGATTATAAATTATACCATGCTAATAAATTGGAAACTTAGATAACGTGGATAAATTCATTGAAAAATATAACTTGCTATACATGAACCAAAAAGAAACAGAAACTCTGAATATTCCACTGAAGAAATTTAATCTTGAAGCAAATAGATAAAAAAAAAAAACCTTCAAGACTGGACCTCATGGTTTCACAAACAATCTTGGACAAAATTTTTCCAAAAATGGGAATAATAATGGTTTCCTACCCTATTTTGTGAAGCCTGTGTAATTCTGATACTGAAGTCTGACAAAGACATTACAAAATATAGTAAACTAAAGGTCAGTATGCCATGTGGACATACCTGCAAAATTTATAATGAAGTATAACAAATTCAGTTACATATAAAATGATAATATAACAAGTGAATTTTATTGCAGGGTTACAAAACTGCTTAATATTTTCTAATTAATATAAATCAGCACAAATAATGGAATAAATAAGGATGCCATATGATCATTTCAATTGATGCAGGAAAAGCATTTGACTAATTTCCTCTCCATTCATGGCAGGGGATGGGAGGAGTCTCAGCAAACTCGGAATACAAGGGAACTTCTTTAGGTTGGTGAAAAAGCATCTTTGAACTGTTGATTATTAAGGACTTGCCCTCTGAGACTGGAAACGCAGCAGGGTTGCCCATTCTGACTACTTCTGTGATACCTGAGCTGGAGGTCCTCGCCAGTGCATTACAGCAAGAAATAGAAAGAAAAGGCATAAAGATTAGAAAAATAAATCTGACTTTATATTTAAGTGGCATGCCATCTACTAAAAAACTCTTAAAGAATCTCCACAAAAAAAAAAAAGTATTAGCATTAATAAGAGAATTTGACAAATTCACAGGATATATGGTCAATATTTTTTTAAATCAATTTTTTGTATATGAACAACTATCAACTAGAAATTGAAATTAACCAATTCCATTTGCAATATCATAAAATGACACAGTAATAAACTTAACACATGATGTACCAATCTCTATACAAAATATTCCTAAGAAAAATTAAAGAATACCTAAATGAATGAAGAGATTACCCTGTTTGTGAGTTATGAAACTGACTATTGCTAAAATATAAACTCTCCACAAATTTTTCTTCAAAAATGCAATCCTAATTGAAATCCCAGCAGGCTTATTTTTTAATAGAAATTAATTTGCTGACTTCAAATTTATTTGTTTTAGAAATACAAAAGGCCTAGTAGAGTCGAAGCAATTTTGACAAAGCAAAACCAAATTTGGAAGATTTAATGACCTAATTTCAAAGCTTACTATAAAGTAATGGTATTCAAGAGAGTATGTATTGGTGTTAGGGTAGACCAATAAATTGGTGGAACAGATTACAGAAAATTTATAAGCTATAGTCTATTGACTTTCAAGTAAGGTGCCAAGGTAATTCAACAGGGCGCTGGAGTCTTTTCAGCAAATGGCGCTTGAATTAGTGGGATTTCAGTTGGGTGATAGACCTAAGTGTGAGAGCTAAAACTACAAAATTCCTAGAACAAAACACAGGAAAAAGCCTTCATGGTCTTGGGATAGGCACACGAAAAGGGTAAACTTTCAGACAAGCAAATGATAGGTCAGACTTCATCACAATAAAAATTTACGATCCTCAAAAGATACCTTTAAGGAAATGAAAAGACAAGCCTCAGAATGTGAGAAAATAGTCTCAATATTTATATTTATTAAAAGTCTTCATATAAATTTTTCAAGTCAATAATAAGACAATCCAAATAAAAATTACACGAAAGGTTTTTACAAAACTAAAAGCCAACAAACACATGAACTCTCTTCAACATCTTTAACCATAAGTAAAGACTAAATTAAAACCCAGCGATATACCATTTCACACCCACTAGAATGCCTAAAACTTAAAAAACTAATAATACCAAGTGTTGACAATGATGCCGGAGCAACTGAAATACTCATATGTTGCTGGTGGGAGTATGATATTTGTGCAATTGCTTTAGAAAACAACTTAGAATTTTCTTATGAAGCTAAGTGTATTGTTACACTGTAGTCTAGAATCGCACTTTTAGGTATTTACTGAAAAGGAGTGAAAGTGTACATTCACACAAAGACCTGGGCACAAATGTTCATAGCGGCATTACTCTTGTCCCAACTGGAAGCAACCTGAATGTCCCACAGCAGGTGACTGGCTAAATAATTTTGGACAATGGAATACATACATGCTCAGCGGTTTAAAAAATGACGAACTGCTGATTCATGCAAGACATAGATGAATCACACAAACATTATGTAGAACAAAATGGTACATACTGTATGATATTTTTATGAAATTCTAGAACAAGCAGAACAATAATGTTAGTGATTGTGACGGAACTTAAATTGCCAGTTGTTAGGCTGGATGAGGAGGACATTTACTGGAAAAAGGGAGGTTTCTGGAGGATGAAAATGTTCCTTGTTGGCATAGTGGTTACGGATTGCGTACATTTTCATATTCATTGACATGCACTTCAAATTTATACATTTCCTTCTATATAAATTATACCCAAATTAAAGTATAAAACCAAAAATATATGATACAGAAATTTGCTGTGATAAAATATGAAACATTTGTGTTTCAACTGTTTTGTTCTTAAGGCAGAGTATGTGAATTATACCAGTATCACTTTAAGTAAAATCATTAAAAGGTAAATATAGAATGGTCCTTAATTCACCAAGTGAGATCATTTCTCACTGTGAGGTGATCAGGAATTGATAAGCTCCTAACAGCAGTCCACAGAATTCTGCCTTATATTGAGTAAGCTTTTAATCTACTTAATTATTAATGAGAACAAAATTGACACAGTTGACAGCTTCGGTGGCCTTATGTAGATTTGTTCGTGGGGATTCTGTCATTATGTATGTAAGGAATTGCCCACCATAAGCCATTCATAGGAAGCGGACCACATAAAATTTGGTCACTGGAAGACTCGGAACTGCCCTCGTGGCTGTTGGAAACCTTCCTGCTGGCCACTTTCTAGAGCTCCTCATGGCCCTGGAGTTAACACACATCGTTTCCCCTGTGGCTGGGGTGTGTGCTCCAGCACGGCCCTTTCCGGAGACGCAGGCTCGTGCCGCAGGTGGCCCCGTCTGTATCTTGACGGTCAGTTCTCCAGTCTGCCGTCTGCAGGTGGATATTTTACCACGGTGGTAGAAACAGCTCAGTTGAGCGTTGTACAGAGTGGACAGGCATCTCCAACTTGGACTACCTTGTGTGTCTTTCTCCTTATTTTCTCAGTGGGAGAATTCTTGTTCCAAAGAAACACAGTTAAGTCCTCTCTTCCCTGATTTCATTGGCCATTAGGACTAATGTAGCTGTCCGATGGGCAGCTGCCTCCCGTGTTAGTTATTTAATATTCATAATAGCTGATCAGTTCTATGCATACTATTTAAGAAAGATAATTCCTCATTTTTCTCTATTAAGACGGGATTTTAAGCTAGAAATACATACATTTTAAACTGGTTTCGTTTTTACTGTTTACCTTTGCTTATCAATGTAGCGTCATTCTTTGATTAAAAATTCTTGTTTTCTTCTGGGACTTGGTTCCACCTGTTATTTTTGGTGTGGGCATCTATCTCAGCCTGCTAATTTTCTCCCTTACATGGAACTGTAATTTTGTTAATTAGCAAGCTTTATTTTTTAGAGCAATTTTAGATTCACAGAGAAATTGGGTGCAAAGTACAGAGTTCTTCTCTAACCCCTGCCCACATTCATGTACCATTTCCCTGCTATCGGTGTCTCGCACCAGCACGTGCGTCAGTGACAACTGATGCACCAACACTGAATCGTCATTGTCCCCCGAAGTCCATAGTGCGCACTAAGATTCACGCTCTTAGTGCTGCACATTCTATGGGTTTGGACAAATGTATCTACCATGGTGGTATCATGCAGAAGAGCCTCACTGCCCTAAAAATACTCTGTGCTCCACCTGTTCCTCCCTCCCTCCACTGACCCCTGGCAACCACTGATTCTTTTGTATTCTTCATAGTTTTGCTTTTTCCAAAATTTCATATAGTTGGAATCATACAGTATGTAGTCTTTTCAGATTGATTTTTTTCCCTTAGTAATATGCATTTAAGTTTCCTCTGTGTCTTTTTATAGCTTGATAGCTCATTTTTTTAGTGCCAAGTAATACTACATTGTCTGGATGTGCCACAGTTATTTATCCATTTACCTACTGCAACACATCTTGATTACTTCCCAGTTTTATGGAAATTATGAATAAAGCTGTTGTAAACATCTGCCCACAGGTTTTTGCATGGATGTAAGTTTTCAACTCCTTTGGGTAAGTAAATACCAAGGAGCATACTTGCTGGATCATATGGTAAGAGCACATTTAGTTTTGTAAGAAATGTGACAGACCGTATTCCAGAGTCGCTGCACCATTTGGCATTTCCGCCAGCAATGAATGAGAGTTCCTGTTGCTCCGCATCCTCACCAGCAGTTGGTGCTGTCAGTTTTCTGGCTCTTGGCCATAATAGTAGATGGGTAGTAGCATCTCCTCGTAATTTGCATTTCCCCGATGACACGTGATGAAGAGCATCTTTTCACATGCTTATTCACCATCTGTATCTTTTTTAGTGAGATGTCACTTAAGGTCTTTAGCTATTTTTTATTTAGGTTGTTTGTTTTCTTATTGTTAGGTTAAGAGTCCTTTGTATATCTGTGATAAGTTCTTTATCAGGTATGTCTTTTTCCAATATTTTCTCTCAGTCTGTGGCTTGTCTTTTCAATGTCTTGACAGTGTCTTTTGCAGAGGAGAAGCTTTTTATTCTAATGAAGTCTAGTTTATCTTCTTTCATGGATTATTCCTTTGGTGTTGTCTATAAAAAGTCATCACCAAACTCTAGGTCATCTAGCTTTTCTCCTATGTTTTATTCTAGGGATTTTATAGTTTTGTGTTTTACATTTAGGTCTGTGATCCATTTTGAGTTAACTTTTGTGAAGGGCATAAGGTCAGTGTCTAGATGCATTTTCTTGCATGTGGATGTACAGTTCTTCCAGCACCATTTGTTGAAAATGAAACTATAACTTCAAAAATGCTTGTTTTTTTATTAGCTTGGTAAATATTCAACTTAGTTTTATTTGTTTTCTACTTCTAGTAAGTTAATTTATTTCACTGTTGGAATCTTATAGTTGAATAAATGATAATATTTCTTAGATGATTTTTTTTTTAGATATTAATTACAATTACTCCCTTGGGTAGTTTATAGATGACAGACAGTGGCCTCTACATTTACATCTAGAATTAATACTAAAACACAAAAAGATTATAGCATTCATTTGAGGAATGAAATGGCAGAGTTTGGCCAAGAACTGAATTTACCTGTATAGAGCCATGCATCCATCCTTTATTTACGATAAGAGCTGTTGTACTTCTAAACCATAAGTAAATAGATTAAAGTAGCTACTTACAAAAGCATTTTTATTTCATTACCTGCCTGTATGTATTTTAAGCCTGAAAATATTTAAATGTCTTTTTTTCACTATTATTTTGTGAAAAATTAATATTTAGGTTAATATTTTCCAGAATAAATCTCAAAATATTAATATTATCTTTGTTTATTTTGTGAATATTTTGCATTAAAATTAGAATGACCACACCCTGCAGTTTGCCTGGGTCAGTGTCAGCTAACACCTGTTGAGCTGATTGAATTCACATCAGCTCTCCCTTTCACTCTTAAAACTGCATTGGCTTGGACGGAAATTACCTGGTATAATGTTCTTCTCGTGAGGATGGACTGTCACGTGATGGACCTCATCCTGTGGTGGGGCCCAGAGGTACAGACAAATGACAGTGGCTGGCACCTAGTAGATGTTTAATAAATATTTCTCAAGTAAACACATAATCCAAAATGGCAATTAATACAAGGTATGGGCTTTATAATGCGATCATATGCTCATATCCTTGATTGTTGTCATTTTGTGTCCTGATAATTTAAAAAATTAAATAACCCTGATAGGATCTTTCAGTTTTTGTTCCATTTTCTCTGGAGCTGGACTTACATTCTTTTGACTTTTTCTGGAAGTCCTAATCTTCTGACACTGCTTCCTGCCTTTTGTCCTCATCAGTGCTCCTCACCACCTAGCCTTGACATTCATTGTGATGCCATTTACTAGTATTGGCATTGTGGCCACCACTGTGCTTAAAGATTGTAGGTAATTTTTATTTTTATTTTTATTTTAAAAATGAAAACACCCAGAGACCAGTTGTGTATGAAAGTCCTTGTTATGGGACTTTCAAATGCAAATGAATAATTTTTTTCACATGAGACATACATACATTTCAGGCTTCACAAATCCCTTACATTTGATAATGAATATATTCTTTAAACCTCATAAATAGCAAAGGCTGACAAGTGAATTTAGAGTTCCAGAAATAAATCATCTGACCAGTTTAAATCTAGCTTATAAAAGAGGACATACTAGTGACATAAAAGTTAGAGAGGAGAAGAAGTGTAGGCCACCAAAGAAAGAAATAGAAATCATCTGTAAACTCCTTGATTCCTTCACTAAAATTTTCCTTCAAAGTACTTTCCCTAACCTTTCCACAACTAAACGTGAATGTTATGTTTGGAAACCAGCTCTGGACTCAAGCCAAGGGTATACGCAGGGTGGCTTTATTGATTTTCACTGAAACTAGTGGTCATGGTGTCCCTTTGAGTAAGTATGACCAGGTACAGTCTTGCCGAAGGACCATTTCAACAAATACAGAAAAGACCATAGTGTGTTTTAAGCTATGATATGAAGTTAAACTATCTTTCAATATATTAAAATGACAAATATGTAAGTTGTTTGTAGACTTTATAATTTTTTAAAATACAATCCCATGTATTTCATGTTGGAATTGCCTTTCTTAAATATGTATTTTAAAGATAAAATTTTGAAAATTATGATTTTTAAAAATCATAATTTCTATGATTTTGTTATCTTTCTAAAATCATTCGAAAATATACAAATGAAAATATTTATTCTCTTAGTCCCAGGGAATATTTATGCCCCTCAAAGGCAATTCCTTACCCCACGTCTCTTGAAATCCTTTCTTAATTTAAATTTAAGTGCACATCAAAGAAAGGGCATAGTATTAAACCCATGAACCATTCTTTAATTGTTGAATAATGATCATTTAATTCTTTAAACAACTCAGAAATATAACTAGAAAAGTTCTGCACTTTTACATAGCGGGGCTATGTACTTTGAAGAACGACGAATGTGTCTGTGTGGTATGTTTTTTTCTCAGACCGTAATACATTTCCTCCAGCATTTTCTGAATGTGGCAACAGCCATCAGTCCTTACCTGCTGCGATACTTCATGCTGTAAATGCATGAAGGTCTTAATCTGCTAGATGTGATTTGTGTTTTAACCAAAGAACTTGAAATGTGAGGAAAGCAAATTCTAAGGTGAAATCTCTAATGTCCTCATTTGATGTAACATTATGCACAGTACCCTGTGTTACTATATACAGGTTCCCAACTCTAGGAATAACACAAGGATTCCTTCAGGCAAATACATTTTAATAATAGCAAATCCCTCTGTGGTACACATTTGCTCAAGATTAATTTTCCATTTATATGTAATTTCTTTCTCTCTTTTTTAACTATATTTTTAAAAGAAGCAACATATTTTAGGTTCTATGAAATTAAGATTTTGGAACCTAAATTTGAGGTTTATTTTAGTGAGATAATTACTGTGTCATGTTATACTTACATTAAAGAGTTATTGTTCATGTTCATTGGAAACAGAAAGATTCTAAAACCTTTTCCATGATTTTAGGTCTGCAGCTCTTCGAATAATATTTTTAGAAAAACTGCATTATCCTAGTTCAATGTTTAATAAATTAGCCAAAACAGGTCACATTTTGAAAAAAAGTACAGTAGCTATTACAAACATGATTTAAGTTACTCAACTCAGTGATTTAAAATCCTTGAAGAGAAGTTTAAAAGCAAGATAAAACATCATTTAAGTGATAATTTAAGGGGAAAAAAAGTATTTAACCTCGTCTTTTTTCAAATACTATCATGACCTTATTTTAAAATGAAACGAAGGAATGGAATCGAGGCCGGATGACGGTTCCTAAACAACACGCCCACTGCGCATGCCCCAGATGCTGCTTCACCGCTTGGCACCGCTTTCCTCACCGCGGCGCCAGCTGGAATTAGGACTCCCTCGTCATAGGCATCTGGTCTTTCTATACACCAGCGTACCTCTGAATACATTAATTCAAAAGAAATTTCAAGGAGTACGTATAAAATTGGAGAGGTTATTATTTAAGTATTGATAATTACATAATAAAATACCTGAGTGGAACAAAAAGAAATCTGGTCTTTGATGAGCTGTTTGTATGTAAGCATCCTGAGATAAGCAGAGCATGCATTTTTTTCCGATTTTTTGTGACAGTTTTGTGCTGTTCTGTCCAGATACTTTCTCCCGAGTTCCCAAGGAACTATGAATTTTCTTAGATAAGTAAAATGTTGGCTTTAGGATCATTCTTCTGTTTTATGCTGTATTGATAAATGAATAAATAGGTGCGGTTTGATGTTTGAATAGTTCAAGTCTTAAGCGTATTTTTCAGTGTGAGCAGCAACTTCTGCACACTGACCTCAGAGGCCGGCACTCCTGCGTGCCGCGTGGCCTCCCCTGCCCTGCAGCTTCCGGCTGCTGGTGGCGTTAACAAGGTACCAGAGTGGGAGGAGGGAACAGTTGCTGTCCCGGTTGCATCCCTATTGGCCACGCTCGAACAATGCTTCTGGGGAACAGCCGTCCCCTGCAAGCATGGCGCCTGCTGGGCCTGGCAGCTGCTCCCTCTCCTTGTCCCCTCGGCCCCCAAGTGGGACCTCCCCTCTTGGCACCCTTGGTGTCTCGCCATTCCTTGGTTTCCCCTCACGCTGTCTGAGCCTTTGCAAATAGTCCCTTCCTGTTGTCCTCAGATTCTCTTGAGCACGTCACCTGCTTCACGGTGGGACTCTGGCTGACAAACCCCGTATTCAAGTAGGTAAAGTTTCAGTGCTTTAAAACGGGGCTACGTTTCTTATATTTTCCTGATGTAGAGAGTTAGTAGACATTTGGGAGCTGGAACCCACCGTAGAGGTCTCTGAGGTGGCCACAGCAAGGGCAAGATTTAAAGGTGCCGAATCTTACATTTCCAGCTCCCCATGGAAACAGTGCGGCCATTCAGTCTTTTTGAACTCCAGATGTTTACATAAATGAGCAATTGTTAAAATAATTGTATATTTACCTTCATACCTGTACCTGAACTCTTTCGTAAAGTTGTGTACATGTTTCATCTGTTCTTACTGGGCGTTTCCACCTCTTTTCCAAGAAGGCATCCTATCCGTGACTAACTTTATGGAGTGTATGGCCTGCGATGGGGGTGGGGCGAGTGTGGGTGGGCTGGGGCTTCCTTCTTGCCCACCTGAAAGGCTGGAGCCTGTGGGGCTTCTTTTCCCTTCCCTTTGTAAACCTCTGTGATTCCATGATCTTCTGATGTGGAAGAAGAATTTTGAAATGAGATGAAGCTGAGAAGGCAAACATGCACACTGGTGGGAAGTGCTCACCTGTTTCAGGTCAAAATGTTGCACACCTGTCACGGATCCTGTGTTCTTTACTTATTCTGCCTGGTCTAGCACAGCGTGGGCATTGGGGAAAAGAGAGGGAAGGAGGGGAAGACTGGGAGAGAGATTCCTTGTCGTTATCACTCTTGTGGGTATTAATCATTTCCTTTGGCTCTGCCTCTCACGTCTAGAATCTTCCTGCTTCCCTGTCTCCACTGCTTTCACCATAATTCAAGCTGCCATCACCCCCCATCCAAACTACTAAATGTTCTTGATGATCTCTCGGGATCTGCCCCTGTCCCCCTACATTTCTACAAGTCATTCTCCACCCAGCGGACCTGAGAGATCCCCTTTGAAACGTGTACTGTGTCACTCCTCTGGGAAAAGCCTCTGATGTCTTACCATCAAACTTGGAATCAAAGTTAAACTCCTATTTTGTCTGCAGCCCATCTCTGCACACTTGACTGCATCCCAAGTTTCACCTCGTTCCCTAAGTTTTAGCCAGATTGCCTTTCTGTTTGTTCCTCACACACGCCACGCTTGTTTCCACACGACCCCTCTCTGCTGGAGCACGACCCCTCTCTGCTGGAGCACGACCCCTCTCTCTCTGCTGGAGCACGACCCCTCTCTCTCTGCTGCAGCACGACCCCTCTCTCTCTCTCTGCTGGAGCACGACCCCTCTCTCTCTGCTGGAGCACGACCCCTCTCTCTCTGCTGGAGCACGACCCCTCTCTCTCTGCTGGAGCATGACCCCTCTCTCTCTGCTGGAACACGACCCCTCTCTCTGGAGCTCTCTCACAGACCTTTACCTGTTGCCTCCTTTGTGCTTTTCACACAGCACCTGTTGCTGCATGGAGTTTTTACCTGCGCACCGTCTGCCCTTCTCCACCAGAACGTCAGTCCTGTAAACAGCAGGGACTCTTCTGTTCATTGCTGTAACTGCGTCTGACACATGCAGGCATTCAGAACTTCCCGGGATACATGAATGGAGTTAAACCCTCTGAAATTACTTGACTAAGAACAATTTGTTTCATAGAAATCACGTTGGGCACTTTTTCATTGATTTTAGTGACTGAGTTGTACGAGATCATACCAAGAGTGTATGTAGCGTAAACATGATCCCTTTCACAATGGGTTATTAAAACACATTAAGAACCAAGTATCTATGTCAGTTAGGTCTACATTGATTCATGAATAGAAGAAATATTGATTCCAATTAATTTTAATATTTCTGGACAACCATGACTATCTACTTAATTTATAATTGAGAGTGAAAAATGAGTAATTTACTAAAGGCAAATAATGTCACATTTCTAATCTGTTTTATTTCTTGATTAACAGTAAAATAAGCACTGTTAAATTGCTTTTTCTAAGTAATTTTGACAGTGAAATCTAAATTCTAACTATTTCATAATCTTTTCAGTCTTGTAGTACCAACTTTACATGTGGACTCATTTCCAGTGAGAAAATTGCTTCCATGTGCTTTATAATGCCCAATTCTGTTAACATTTATTTTGTTTTACAGATTTATGAAATAAATCATTTTTGAGGGTAAGGCTTTATCAGATTATTTAACCAAGAGAAATAAATGTTATTTTGGTGACTACAGATTGAATGAGACTGAATTATTTTAATCACATGAAATAATTATTTGTAAACAGGATAATAGTTTTGTTTCACATTACGTTTCTGGTTTAAATGAATTTACCTGTTGAGAAAACAAATATCTTTGGGTTTAGAAGTCTAAACCCAAAGATAAATCTTCTTCCTTTAAGTCACAAAGTGCTTAGAAACTTCCTCGTTAAGAAAATTTTAAATTCCCGGATCACTTTAAGGGATTCGGGTCTTCGTATGGCATGTGTTTGGGATTAGGAAGCACACGCATCAGTCTAATCAGTGTTTTTGAAGTTATGTAGTCTAACCTGTAAGAGACCTGAATGAATCTTTGTGAAAAGTAAGGTTGTAACAGAGGTGGTTAGTTAAATGGGCTAAAAAGGAAGTGGGCTGATGAAAATAAATGAACCTGGCAATTGATTGGCATTAAAGACGTGGTTTGTGGGAGGCAGCAGGGTTTTCCAGATACCGAGGCATCTTAGCTTTAGGGAACGGAGCGAGATGGGAATCTCTGCCAAACTGACAGATAGATGCTCCTAATATGCCATCTCCCCGGGCCAGGACTGTGCCCACGGAAGGAGATGTCTGTGGACTAGAAGACGTGAGGCCGTGGCTAGCAGCAGCGCATTTCTCAGACTCCTTAGAATTGAGATATGCGCTGGAAACTGTAGCATCGTCTCACTCAATACACAGTTTGATATCTTTTTGATAATCTCTTTTTAAATTATGTAATTTGCTGTATGAAAGGTAAAGTTGACTATTAAAATTTCTTCATCACTGCTATTTAGTTCTTCCGCTAAGAGTAGATTTCATTTAGGATAACCACATATCACTAAACTAAATCCATTAAAATTATAGGGGATATTTCTGCTTGAATTTTTTAAGCAATTATTTTTTCTTCAGAAGGAAAGATAAACCAAACCACGTTTGGGGAGAATGTCAGACATGGAACACATAGTTACGATTGCCAAGTAGTTGAAAAGGAAAACTCATTTGAGTGGCGAGGTTAGTGTTTGAAAAGGAACACCTGGTAAGCGGAAGTGAGAGCAAAGCGTTTCATTCTGGTCACGCGTCCGCGCAAACCTGCACGCCCACGCCCCCCTCCGACCTTGTCACGAGCAGCTGCCCCCTTGGAGAAGTCGTTTCGTTTCTCTGCACCTCGGACTTTCGTATATAAAATGAAAGGATTGAGATAGATTTTTCTCTTAAGGTTTCTTCCCACTCTAAGTTTCCAAAATTCCATGAGAGGGAAAACCTGGCCCATACCATAGAAATGTACCAGGGGCTTTAGATGATAGCAGAGGCAAAGCCCACGTATATTTGATTTCAACAGTAATATTAAGGCAACAAGAACGTATAATACACTCCTCATGGAAATAGTGGTAGAAGTGCCTGATACTCCTACGATTAAAATGACATTATTTTTAAATTCTATTTTAATGTCCTGCCTGTTATTTGTAACTCTTTAATGCTATCTTTCTTTTTTCATGAAGTAATACATACTTAAAGCTCACTCCTGAAAATACAAAAACCTTTCTAGTCCTTATTTTAAATGTGCAAATGCTATGCTGACCAGTCTTATATCATTGTGTTCTAGAGACCGTGTAATTGGTTTGATGATGACTGCCTGTGATCTGTGTTCTGTGACAAAACTGTGGCCAGTTACAAAATTGACGGCAAATGATATATATGCAGAATTCTGGGCTGAGGTATGTCCTTGATTCTTATATTAACATAGATAGTATCAAAAACTGGGAAGATATTTGAGGAGAAATTAAATATGTGGATAATTTACTAATAATATCTTCATTGCTCACGTGTCTAGTTATTTCAGAAAACTATGATCATTCACGTACGATGAAAGATTTAGCAATTATGCAGGTACAAAGTGAGAGTGGTCATTCTGTTACATCTTACTTAAATATGTGTGTAAATTTTCTGATCCCAACTGTGTTTAGAACTTACTCACTGAACAGTGGTGTGACAGTTTCCCTTACTTAATAGCTGATCTTTCGTTCATTCATTTGATAAACATTACTGGCCATCCACTTGAGATAAGCACTGGACAGAGTTTTCAGCAGGACTTGTAATATGGACTATATCCGCCTGTAGTTAGAAATTCAGGAGAATAATCATTCTCCTGAATGATAGACATATGAGAATATGTAAACATACCCAATGGCCAACTCACCTGCAAATTACGAAATCTTTAGAATGTGTGGAATAGTAATTCATAATACTCCGGAAACACACACACAAATGACTTTCCTTAACACGTTTTCTTCACTAAATTATCTAAATTATCAGTAATATGCATTTTACTTCTCAGTTTACTTTCTGAATTGTCTACAAGTAGAATATAATTCTCCCATTCAAGTGAATCACAAATACCTAGAATCCTGTATATTCAAAGATTACTTTATGAAAAAAAAAGCTATGAATCCTTTGAGTACTTCTTTCTGTTCGGAGAAGTGAAAGTAAACTTGGAAGGCAAAGAGTTTCGTAGTTGGTAATTGAATCATATATCTCACTCATGTAGAAGAATGCATGAAAAAACATAAAAACCAGCAAATCATTCAGCCCCAAGTTTAGTAAGAATGGTTTAAAATGTTGAATTGTTTTGTAGCGGTAAAGCCAAAGAATTTTTATCGCATGAGGACCACAGACCTTGAGCTTATTTTACTCATGCTGTTATTTCTCTAGAATGCCTTACGAATTGTGTATGCACGCACTTACATGACGTTTATTTTGTTGTGTGTCAGAACCTAGTTACCATCAGACTCAATTAGGAAGATTGTTTTGGATGTGTAATTGACTCTTGAACAGCACTGGTTTAACTGCGCAGGTCCACTTATACATGAATTTTTTTTCAATTACTATATTGGAAAAGTTTTTGGAGATTTGCAACAATGTGAAAAAACTCAGGGATGAGCTGCGTAGCCTAGAAATATTGAAAAGAATTAAGAAAAATTTAGGTATTTCATAAATGCATAAATATATGTAGAACTAGTCTATTTTATCATTTACTGCCATAAAATATACACATATTTATTTTAAAAATACAAAATTTATCAAAACGTGTGCATGTGAACACTTGCAGATGGTGAATGGTGCGCGTGCAGTTGAGAGAAATGTAAACAAATGTAAAGATGCAGTATTAAATCATAACTGCATTAAATTAACTCTAGTACACACTATACTCTTGTAATAATTTTGTAGCCACCTCCTGTTGCTGTTGTGGTGAGCTCAAGTGTCCTATCCACTTAAAACACCACGTGGCGCTAATGATCTCTGCTAGTAATCTCCACGTGAGCAGTTCAGCTCTCCACTAAATTGTGTACCACGGGAAAAGTTTTCTCTCGTGGTTCCCGCATATTTTCCATTGTGTTTAGCACAATACCAGAAACGCTGAATAACACCATGGGACCCATGCAGAGTGCCACTAGTGATGCTGGAAGTGCTCCCAAGAAGCAGAGAAAAGTCAGGACATTACAAGAAGAAGTTGAACTGTTTGGTACATACTGTAGCTAGAGGTCTGCAGCTGTGGTTGCCACCATTTCAAGATAAATGAATCAAGCATAAGGACCACTGTAAAAAAAAGAAAAGGAAATTCAAGAAGCTGTCTCTGCAGCTATGCCAGCAGGTGTGAAAACCTTATACTATTTGAAAAATACTTTTTATCTAGTACTGAAAATACAGCTTTTACGTGGGTGCAGGATTGCTATAAGGCATACCTATAGACTCTAATATGATTTGAGAAAAAGTGAAATCATTGTAAGACAACTTCAGGCAAAAGGAAGGTGAAGGATCTAAAGCTGGAGAATTTAATGCTGGCAAAGGATGGTTTGATAATTTGAGAAAGAGGTTTGGCTTTAAAAAATGTCAAGATAACAGGAGAAGCAGCCTCCGCTGACCAGGAGGAGGCAGACAGGTTCCCAGATGCCCCTGAGGAGGTCAGGGAGGAGAAGGGATATCTGCCTGAACAGGATTTTAATGCAGATGAAAGTGCCCTATTCTGGGGGGAAATGCCCACAGATGACATCTACTAGTAAGGAAGAGAAGCCAGCATTAGAATTTAAGACAGGAAGGTATAAGCTAACTCTACTGTTTTGTGCAAATGCAGTCGGGTTTATCATCAGAACTGCCCTTATCTATAAAGCTGCTAACCCCACATCCTTGAGCAAAGATAAGCACCAGCTGTCAGTCTTTTGGGTGTACAGCAAGAAGGCCTGGACAATGAGAACCCTTTTTCCAGATTGATTCCATCTATGCTTTGCCTCTGAAGTCAGAAAGTACCTCGCCAGTAAGAGACTGCCTCTTAAAGTTTTTCTGTATTGGACAATTCTCCCTGCCGCCCAGAACCCCTTGAGTTAAACAGCAAAGGCATCAAATCACCTACTTGTCCCTACACACAGTGTCTCAAATTCAGCCTCTAGATCAGGGATCATAATGACCTTCAAGGCTCATTACACATGGTGAATCCGTGGAAAGGATTGTCAGCACTGTGGAAGACAACCCCAATAAAGAGAACATCTGAAGTCTGGAAAGATTACAGCATTGAAGATGCCATCATTGTTACAGAAAAAGCCGTGAACGCCATTAAGCCCAAAGCAGTAACTTTCTGCTGGAGAAAACTGTGTCTAAATGTTGTATGTGACTTCACGGGATTTACCACAGAGCCAATCAAGGAAATTATGAGACAGATTGTGGATATGGCAAAAAAAAAAAAGAGGTGGGGGTGGAGGGTCTTAAGATATGGATCTTGGAGAAATCCAAGACTCCACACCAGAGGAATTCACAGATGACTTAATAGAGACAAGTGCTTCCAAATCAGTGCCAGACAGTGAGGAAGAGGATGTAGAAGAAGCAGTGCTAGAAAACAATCTGACATCGAACAATCTAGCAAAGGGTTCAAGACGGCTTCTGACTCATTTTGCAACGTGGACTCTTCCATGATACAGGCACTAAAGCTAAAGCAATGGTGGGAGGACTGGTACCATATACAAACATTTCTGGAGAAACGAAATCGCAAAAAAGTCAGAAATGACTGTGTATTTCCGTAAAGTTACACCCAGTGTGCCCACCTCCTGCCCCCCACCTCCCCACCTCCTCCTCTGCCACCCCTGAGGCAGCAAGAGCAACCCCTCCCCTTCCTCGAAGATGACAGAGATGAAGATCCACTGTCACTTCATGAGTAGTAAATATATTTTCTCTTCCCTGTGATTTTTAATCACATTTTCTTTAATGTAAGAACACAGTATATTATACACGTAACATATAAAATATGTGTTCATTGACTTTGTTATTGGTACGGCTTCCAGTCAACGGTAGGCTATATTAGTAATTAAGTTTTGGGGGAATCAGAAGTTATATTTGGGTGTTTTTGCACTGGGGGTCAGTTCCTCTATCCCCTGTGTTGTTCAAGGGTCAACTATACATGTCTGCACTGTAATATTTCACTTTATTATCATACTCAACAGTCTAAAAGTACTAACCTAGATACTTTCTATAAATATCACATGGGAAAACCGGTCTGAAGCTAGCTTATTGCTTTGCACATAATTTTACCCAACTATGATACATTTCATACTTAACAACTATATTAGTATTCTAAAATGTGAATCAAAACGTGACATGTATAATGTGGATAAATCTTCTTTTATGTTCCTCATTGATTATTCAGCACACAAATATTGATTAAGCTCCCTGCATGCTCTTACGTGTAGTCTGCAAGGACCTCGCAGTCCACGGGAGGAAACAGAAATAGAATTACCAAGTCCTGCCAATTGATCTGGGTACCCACGGAGTCCTGTTTCTCCTCTCTGGCCCTGCAGTCACGCCCCGGCTTCACATCATCGCCAGATCATGATTACTGCAACTTCCTAACTGAACTCCCTGCCTTTATCTTTTAGAATCAGCATAACAGAAATTAAGAGGGTGCTCTTTGGTGATGTGTTAAAATCCTGTTTTGGCACTTGGTATGTAACCTTGGGCCAGTTTTCTGACCTGACTCTACATCAGTTAACACATTAGCAAGCTAGGGATGGTGATAATTCTGATTACATCAGGACCCTGCTTCAAACCCTCTGCTGTGCTACAGGCCAGAATCATGAACTTGGTGTTGAGAGCCCTACGTCGCTAGCCCCGTGCCGGCGGCCTCTTCAGACATGTTCTCCGTCTCAGCCCCTCTGGATATCCTGACGGCAGGCTCTCTAGTTGTCATCTAGGTCTCTGTGCCTACGGTGTCTCTGCCCAGAGCACGCTCCCCACCCCTCTGTGTTCTGTGAAAGCCTCAGACTAGTTCGGCCCTGCGTGATACCCATGGCCCAAAGCACTTAGTTCTTTTCCTTTTTAGCATTTAAGTCCATATTCAAATCACTGTTTATTTAAACATCTGCTTACTTGTTGGACTTGTAAAATCTTTGAGAGCAAGGGACTTAGTGTGTTTTACTCACTCAGAAAAGAAAACAGTTTAAGAACCACTGATTTTAAATATTTAAAGTGATAACAACAGAACAGAAGCTATATTTGAAGTGCCTTTACCTTGTTAAGACAAGTGCCTTTGTCCTGTACATAAAAATTCTTAGTGAGGGTTATAGTGACTTGTTTCTAGAGCCTATCTTAGCAAATTTAGGAAGTTTTTCATCTGTACTTCTGACTTCTGAAAACAGACATAAATAAAATTACTAAAATAATAAATGCGACGGAGGAGTGAGGAGTTAGGAAAAAATTAGGAAATATTAAGGAAAAAGATCTTAAGCTTTAACTTTTACAAACAAATAAAAAGCAAGATGATTTTTTAAATCTACACAATGGGAATAATATATCTATCTCATGGTATTTCATGAGGATTAAATGAATTAATATTTATAAATTACTTAGCCTAGAGCCTGTAACATAGTCAATCTTTACTATTGTGTATAATTATAAATTTGATGGTGATGTATATAGCCAGTTAATACTGTAACTGTTACTTATTCTTCCCTTGTCAGTACTTTTCTCTAAAGTCTAGAGGTCAATGCACATTAAAGATCATTTGAAAAATAAGCGAGAAAGACCTTCAGGTTATTCCATGCTTTGTTGTTTCTCTTCACTGGTTAGTATCCACCCTCTTACACCTTTTACTTCCGTAAAATGAAACCAGAAGAGATGGCAGGTTTCTGGTAAGTCAGTAGAGGAGAAAATCAGGATAAAATACCGCACAGTGATACATTAAGTGTTTTATAATTTTGACATGTTTCTTGGGTCAATAACAAGAAAATTATTCATTTGGAAGAAAATTAATGAAGAAAAGGAACAATTTATTAATACTAAAACTTTACAACCATTTGAAAATTGAGAAAGCCTGACTTTTACCCCTGTTTACCTTAGGGCGATGAAATGAAGAAACTGGGAATACAGCCCATCCCTATGATGGACAGGGACAAGAAGGATGAAGTCCCACAAGGCCAGGTACGGCTATGAATTATTAAAGTCAAACTGTCACTGTTAGCGTCCAGTAGTCTGAGGTGGCCGTAAGATCATACATGAATAGAAAGCACACACCATCTTACGTTTGGGCACAGGAATGCATCATTTGTGTCTGGTGATGTAGAAACTTTAGTGATTTATCTACAGGGGCTGAGAATTAAAAAAAGAATGTCCCTTTACCCTTGACTCATCATCCACTCAGACGAGCCTCTGCATGTAAGACACTCCCGGGAAAGTAGACTCCAGCAGGGTTTGCACTTGTAATCCGCGCTTGAGGGCCGACTCTGACTGCTGACTTTGTTCCCAAGGCTGCGGGTAAAAATGGAAAACCTTGAGGGTCTGGCCGTCTTGTGGACTGGAAGGACTTGGTGCTCAGTGGACAGAACCTAGAATCACTTGAAACCTCCTTCTTTTAATGGCGTTTGGGGAGAGTAAGACCAAGATCAGGAAATCCTAGTGGGATTTAAGGAATCACAGCTACCCTTGTCAGCACTTCCTTCTGCAGATGCCATCATGGTACAGAGGCTGACTTGAAATTGAAGGGGTGGATGAACTTGAACTGCTGTTTTTTAAAAACAGAAAATATTTGTCATTGGCTATACAAAGATTTTTTTGGAAGTAACATTATAGATTTTGATTCAGATCCATCTTTTTTCTGACATGCTTAGTATTTTAGTACATTTTTGAGTTCTATCTCTTTTTTTAAAATTTTTATTTCACAATATTATGGGGGTACAAATGCTTTGGTTACATATATTGCCTTTGCACCACCCAAGTCAGAGCTAGAAGTATGCCAACACCCAAACGTCACGCACCGATCCCATAGGTGTGAATTTACCCATCCCCTCCTCCCCCCTCCCACCTGCCCAATGCCCTGTGGATGTTACTTCCTTATGTGCACATAAGCGTTGGTCAATTAGTACCAATTTAACGGAAAGTACGTGTGGTGCTTGTTTTTCCATTCTTGTGATACTTCACTTAGAAGAATGGGTTCCAGCTCCATCCAGGATAGTAGAAGGGGTATTAGTTCATCATTTATTTTTTGTAACTGAATAGTACCCCATTGTATACATATTCCACATTTTATTAATCCACTCATGTATCTATGGACACTTGGGTTATATCCACATTTTTGCAGCTGTGAATTGTGCTGCTATGAACATATGAGTGCAGATGTCTTTTTTAAAGGAATGTCTTTTTTAATGGAATGTCTTTTTTTCTTTTGGATAAATACCCAGTAAGGGATTACTGGATCAAATGGTAGTTCTACTTTTAGTTCTTTGAGGTATCTCCATATTAATTTCCATAGAGGTTGTACTAGTTTGCAATCTCAACAGCAGTGTAAGAATGTTCCCATCTTCATATCCACGCTATCATTTGTTGTTCTGGGACTTTTTGATAAAAGCCATTCTCACTG
>CAUYSK010048910.1:0-68038 GCA_963575035.1 Avahi laniger | reverse complement strand
GATCTATGTCCCAACCCTGGAGGTGGTCACTTCTGAGTGATTTTCCCAGGAGGCCCCTAGCTAAGCAGTTCTAGAATTATCTGCAAGGGAGGGGCTCAAGAACAGCCACCTGACTGGGAGGAGACAGGTAGGGGATAAACTTTGAGATTGTACTCACAGAGCAGGCACACTGGTTTTATTTAAATTGGACATTATGGATCAATAAAAATGTGTTTCCTAAAGATGCCTTTTTTCACACTTTAAAAAAGGTTGACCAAACATCAATTGATCACATCAAAGCATATAATAGTTGTTCTTTTTATCTGGGCGAGGGATCTTTCAGAGGTCTGATGAGAACTTTGGGGAGATAAGGACATCTCCGGCCAGGCCCGCTGTGGTACAGTGAACAATCACATAACAAGCTCGTGAGCTTCTCCTATGGGGCTGGGAGATGGAGTGAGACAGGGAGAGCCAGGATTTAACCAGAAAGCCAGTGATCCCAACTTAGCCTCCACACCGTGGTGAGAGATTCAGCTGCAGCAGAAGGATACTGGGTAGATGGTGTGAGAGTTATCAGTACCAAAAGGAATTCGCTTATGTCTAACCCTAATAAAATGGAGCTGGGGGCCATGAGGGCGGGCACTCAAATGCTGTGCCCGTACCAAAAAGTACCACAGGAAATGTCCTCCGCACTGCAGCTTAATGCGTGAGTGACTCAAGGACAGCTAGCCACCCGCACAAGAACACTTGCCTGACACTCTGTCTCCACTAATGAACTGACATCAACTCCTGTCTCCATAATTAACGATCTTTTTGTTGTGATACAACTTACATGCGCATCTCTTTGTCTGCGAAGGCTTCCCCTTGTCCCAGCCTCCTCAGACGCACCTATGGTTTGCTACAGCACGTGTATGCCAGATTGCAATCTACTGCCAATTCCCAGATAAACTCATTCTTTGGAGTCTCTCTCTGTTGTTATTTGAGGTTGACAATGGAAATAAAGAGTCCCTAATAGAAGGGCAGAGAGGAAAGAGGGTGCAGAAACACTTTCTCTTGGATATTTAGAACAGAATCTTAATTTAGGCTTCTGGGATTGGGGTGCTGAGTCCCCATTAGTCCTGCACATTAAATGGAAATCAAGTTAGACATTCACTTGTCTAACTTCAATGCACTGAGATTGATCGACCAGATCCGGCCAGCCAGAGAGACCTCCACTATCCTACACTCATGATTCATGTCAATCTTCTGCACTTCCTTGACACTTCCCACGTGAGCACCTGAAGCCTTCACCATGCTTACTAATGTCTAGGTGTGCAAAATGAGGCCCCCCAGTCTCAAGCAGTTTTCCCAGAAGGAATATAGCTCAGCTACCCAGACACCTGGGTTACTAGAGGCACCCGGCCAGCTGTGGACTCCCCAAAAGATGCTTACCTTTCATGTAAGCCAAGCCAAAGTAGGCGATTTCCCCCAGGTTGGCAAAGGACATCACGGCGTTGAAGACAGCTCCCACTGTTGACGCCATGTCGCATTTCACCTCCAGACACTGGCCACTCAGCAGGACCACACGGAGGTCCCTGAGCGCCAAATAGGATTTTCCTTTTTTGGTCTGAAAATGATAATAGTATCAATTGTAACAATAACTATAAGTCATTGAGCTTTAGCATGTGCTATTTAATAATTACTGTGTTGAGTACTTTTCATACATTTAGTTGACAAACAACCCTAAGAAATGAATACATTAACGATTCCTATTCAGCAGATGAAAAACTGAGGCTCAAAGATGGTAAGGGACTTGTCCAGGGTTGCACAGTCAGTAAGAGGCAGAACCTGGGTTCGAATCTGAGCTCGGCCGGGTTCTGCAGGGCCAGGAAGGCTGGGAGGCAGGTCTGACCAAGGTCTTTCCCCTGCAGGAATCTTGGCTGCCCCTGGGCTCTGCTTTCCTGCAGGGCTGCCCAGAGCCCTCATCAAGGAAGCGTACACCCCTGGGGATGTGTCCACGAACCTGATACCACACCCCCAGGGCCCTGCAGAACACCAGGCTAATGAACTCTAAACTTCAGAGAGAAACTGGGCAGACGCAGCTCCAGTGAAGAGACAGAGCTGGGCAAGGGGATTATTTAGAATCTAGAAATTGGTCGGCAGGGCCAAAGACATGCAGCAGAGTCTGCCTCCTGCCTCTTCTACCTCCTCAGATCACTGCCGGGTTCGTCTCCCACCACGGCCCCACCCCGACCAGCCTCCCAGACAGTTCGTCCCCTGCAGCCGCACGGGCTGTTCTGCCTGTGTCTCTGCACACACTGAACCCACTGCCCCACTTCTCTTCCTGCACCCTCTTCCCCATGTGGTCTCCAGCTCAGGCTCAGGACCCCTTGTCTGTGGCCCTCCCTGAGCACCGAGGACTCACTGAATATTTCCCTCACTTGAACCACAGCAACAAACACTGTGTCTCAAAGCCCAGGCGAGGGCCTGACCCACCCCTGGGAAGTCCTCCTTGAAGGACAATCACAGGCAGACACTGGCATGTGTGGCTTTAGTGCCACCAAGACCACGCCTGCAGCCACACCCTGACCTTCCTGGAACCCAGGGGCAACCCCCACACTCCAGGGACCAAAGCCGATCTGAGGACCCTGTGGGAGGGGGTTTCGGATGTGACCTCAGGCAGGGATGATCACACAGGCACTCTGAGCCACCCTGATTTCCACCCCCACTGCACACCAGAGTCCCATGAGGGGCACGGGGGCTACCCCCAAAATGGTTCCATGAGTCTGGCACACGGCCCCGGAAATCAGTATTTTTTTAGATCTTCCCAAGGGGATTCTGCAGGGCCTGGGAAGGCTGGGAGGCAGGTCTGGCCGATGTCTTTCCCCTGCAGAAATCCTGGCTCCACTTGGGCTGTGCTTTCTGAGAGCACTGCCCAGGGCCCCCATCAATAAATCACATGCCCTGGACAGGACTGTGCTTGGATCTAATGCTCTGAAGCTGCCTTCTCGAAATTCTTAATAATCATATCTTTGAATGCATATTTTCTAAGCGAAGTCCCACAGGACAATGGAACATGCCCACAGAGCTTTGGCTCCCGGAAGACCTGCCTCCCACCTCCCTGGAATGAGTTCTGGCTGCCAACTCCCCTGCTCCCTGAATCCCCAGGCCTGGCCCTGCTACCCCCTCCCTCTCCCCACACTACCCTCCACCCAGGGCAACCAAGACTCACATTTCCACTAGCTACACTCCCCCTCGGGGGGCTGGTGCAGGAAGGGTCCCAGGCAGGCGCACATGCCCCAAGGCATCTCAGAGTGGCCACGGCAACGGCCCACAGCACCAAAGCTCTTTCTAGGGGCAGTTCCGCAGGGACAAGCTTCTTACCCACCCCCAATCCAGGTACTGAGCACATCTCCATACAGAGGTTGTAACCCCCTGGGGACCCCCATCTTGGGCAGAGAACCATGGAAGGGAGCTGTTCACGCTGTGAATATCTTTATGCCCAAAGGAATGTGATATTAAATAGCAGAAAAAAAGAACACCATAGTGCACGTCAAGAAAAAGAGAGAGAACGTCTACAGGAAAAAGGGACCCATTCTATATTTTAGTCCCTGTGGTGGCCGCTGTTGAACAGAGGGCACTGCGCCTTCATGCTGCAGGTGGCTGCCCTGCAGGAGCCTGTTTGACGGCGTTTCCCACGGCACAGCCATGCCGCGAGCAAGGGGATCTGTTTTGCCTTTAACACCCACAAGTAAGCAGAAGGAAAGGGCGTGTGTGCCCAGAATCCACTTGGAGAGAAAAGGAGCTGCACAGACCAAGGACATCAGGGACAAGAAATGAGGGCCTAAAGCAACAGAGGGCAGACACCCCAGCCCAAGCCGGACACACAGGGGCAGAGCAACACAGCACACTCCAGGTGGGGGACAAAGTCCCCGTCTTCTAGGGGAGCCCTCAGTCCCCTTCACACCCTCTGGCATCTTCACAGACACGAAGGTTCAGGAGCCCCTCTAGAATATAAATAGGCTCCTACGCCTGGTGGTGAGATCGAGATGCTCACACTGGGCGGAACTATGCCAACAGCGCCCCCCAGAGTCCTGGTACCAAGCACTGTACGAGCGTTCCTGCACAGAGGGGGTGGCTGGCGCCCCATCACAGCAGGTGTGGCCCATCTACCTGGTGGGTAGGGGAGTCTGCCGTTGCCTAAGCCATGTGACTTCAGGGGGGTGAGGAAGGGGTCCCCAGGGGAATTTTCCCTTCCTCCTTACAGCTGAGGACAAGTGACTTGAAGGGGACGGACACAGGTGGGACTGGCCTGAGGAGGTCATGGCCCTCTGACCTGCAAGCCCCACACAGGAAGTGCCCTCAGAAGGTCATGGAACCCCAGAGTGAGACACCCTGATACCCCCAACCCCAGACATCAAGCCCTCGGGTTCAGCATTTTCATGTTTTGGGTAACTTAATCTTTGCATTCTTGGGGTATGAAAAATCACCCCATTTCATGCCTTTTGTTCTGGCGCAGGTGGACCAGGCCATGGCAGGTGACCGGTCAGTGTTTGTGGCTGCAAGTGCTAACTGCATGCGAGTCGGAGGCTCGCCCAGGTCAGGTGTCTTGCTCACGCTGACCGGTTTGCTCCAATACCACCGGGGCTCAGATGTCAAAGAAATGATGTTAGCGCACTGCAACAGAAGTCTCCTCGGCAGGGGAGTGCGTGGAAGCAGGAATTTGATGGAATTTTGTTGGAGTGAGCCAGGGGAGGGCTCCGTGGGTGCCCTTCTGTGAGGGAGGGGCAAGCAGTGGGCGATGCAGGACCCTGGGAGAGGAGGGACACAGAGCCTGCCCTCCCCGTAGCTCTGCCTCCAAGGGGCCCTGAGCAGAGGCCCGGAGAGCCAGGCTGGCAAGGCTGGTTCTTCAGGCTCTGGGCATGGGGGAGACATGAAGGACACACACCCAAACACTCAGCACCAGCTGCGACCGTCCCAGCCTCAGGCTGGGCCTGAACAATAGGGATGTGGCCTGAACATGGACAGTTGTGTCCCAGGGAGCTCAGGCTAGACCAGCCACAGGGAACACCCAGGGGGGCATGCCTAGGTGCTAGGGCAGGAAAGGGATGGTCCACTCAGCATTTGCCCTCCCTGCACGAGCCCATGCGGCTCCTTCCCTCTCTTTGTCCCCATCTCTGCTCACATGCACTCCCCAGAGCTTCCTTGTCTCTCCCTCTTCCCCACCTGCCATCTCCAACCTCCTCCCTTCTTCGCTGGTCCTTGGCTTAGCGCAAATCACGACCTGGCATTGTTTTATGTTTACGCGCTCGTCTATCTTCGTCTCCCCTGCTACAATATAATGTCCACGTGAAAAGGGCCGTGTTTTGGTCACGCGTGGATCTGGCGTCTAGCATGGGCATCTGGCTAGCGGACGTTTCACAAATACTCCCCAGCGCAACGAGGAAGTGAAGGCTGCTGAGTGTGGAGGGCGAAGGACTCGGCTGGCAGTCACAGGGCTTCCTCTTAAAGACCACAGGACCAGAGGCAGGAGTGGGAGGTAGCCCCAGCTCTGCCGGGAGTCTGGGGGAGACTGAGCGCCTCCCAGGGCGTCCCCTGCGTGACACCCCAGTGAGAGCACAGTCAGCCGCCCTGGCCTGCCCACCCGAAGCAGGCTGGGCACCTCCCTGGCCGCCCTCCACCCCTGCCCAGTCTAGCCCTGCAGTTACCACAACTGATCCAGGCAGATGCAGGGTCACCGGGGCCTCTCCAGCCGACAGGACAAACTCTGGCCTGGAAACCTGGAGGAGAACACTCAGAGTCACTTACAGTAGAGAAGAGAGGACAGGTTCCAGGCTTTGGGTCTGTGCTTCCCCACTGAGCTCACCTCCTCACCCCCCACCAGCCTGTGTCCCCCAGAGCCAGCAGGAAACAGGCTGAACTGGCCTGAGGTCCCACTGGGCTGGGTATCTCAGAGTAGAAGCCTTACAGGTGGGGAGGGTATTGGCGACATCCTGGTCTTCAGTTGGATGCAGGGATGTCAGGGTGAGCTATGAGTTTCATAAGTCACATAGCATTACATAATCTTCTGTATGTGTCAGAGTACAAAACGTATTATTGTACGTAGTATAAATATGTATTATATGCAACAAAAAGATTCTTTAGAAACAAAAACACCTTTAGGTTTAGGTGAGATACAATATTTTCCTAGCTCTGGATGCTGAGTTGATGGTGGGCACGGGCAGCTCCTGGTCCCAGTTTCACAGAACTTCACGTACGTATCACACTCGGGACCCAGGAATGCTTCCGGACCCTTGTTATTAAACCCAGCCACCGCCTTTTGGGGTGCGTATTCCCAGCCCATTTTACAGGTGAGGAAATCACAGCTCCAAGAGGTCAAGAAGCTCATCCCTGTCTTACCACCAGCAAGTGACAGGGTTGGGCGGGCTTTTAAAGTGCCCCCAAGGGTACCCAGCAGGACTCTTATCTCAAGAGGCCAAAATTCTAGCCCACAAGTGAACTGTGTCCCCAGAGTGTCCCCAATAGAAGCATCTCTAGCGATTGATCAGGAAGAAAACCCAAAAGAGGTAAACAAGGCCCCTCAGACCCCTCTTCACCCCCCTACCCCCAGCTCGTGCCGGCCAGAGAGTGGTCCTGAGGACAGGGCCGGGCAGGGAGCGTGGGAACTCGGGCCACACGGGAGGAGGGATGTCCTGAGGCTACTCGAAGCTCATCTCAGTGTCTCTTTAGTTGAAGTGACTTAACTCACTAGCCTAGACAGACAAACGCCTTCTGGGGGCAGCTGGGAACATCCCAAAGGGTCCCAGATGCTGAGACAGAAGGCCCGAGGGCGGGCGGCCTCCTCAGTGGACAGCCTGCCCGGGGGGCTTGTCCCAGCTCCCGGGACACTGATCCCCTCCCCATCACTGTGCACTTGTGTGATTACTAAAACTGTTTCTTGGCTAATGGTGATCTTGAGGAAGGGGTGCTTTATTCCGAACATCGGGAGGTAGGAGCCAGGGCTGTTTCTGGCAGAGCCCTCTGGACTGAGGGTGCATCCTGGGGCGGTCCCCGAGCTCCCCTCCAGCACAGACTCCGCAAGCCGACCCTCAGCAGGGCCCAGCCTGCTGCGAGGAGTCGAGGTTCGGGAGGCACAGGCAGCTGCAGAGCACCCAGCACCCACCCTCCCGCCAGCCTGGCTTTCGAGGCAGGGCCAACTTGGCCTGGCTGCTCTCTGCCCTCAGCTCCCCACGCCACCCTCATTACCAATTCACGGAAAAAGACCCAAACTCTGTGAAATAATTTAGAAAGGTTTATTCTGAGCCAAATGTGTGTGACTGACCTGGAGCACGAAGCCTCAAGAGGTCCTGAGAAAACGTGCCCCGGTAGCTGGGTCACAGCTTGGTGTTACACATCGATAGAGGCAGGAATTACACGTAAGACCCTGAATCGATACGTGGAGGGCGTGCACTGATTTGGTGCGAAAAGGCGGGACATCTGGGGGGGAGGGGTATAAGTTATAGGCGGGTTTAAAGATTCTCTGCCGGCCCGGATCTGTGCCCTGCATTTCGTCTGTTCAGAAGGCCCCTTCCAAGTCCAGGACCTTGCGAGCCTCTCGCCACGGGCCACACTTTGTACTGCCCTGCACGCCTGCGTCTGCCAACTTGCCACGGGGTGGGGCCTAGATCCTCAACACTATATCCTACCCAGCACGGGCCACAGAGCCTGCCCCCGTGGGGCTACTCAGCACCTATGCCCTAAACTGCAACTTTCATGTTTATGTTAGTCCAACCCGGAAGGCCCTACCCGTTTTCAGCCGCTGTTAGCACCTCTCTGAGCCGTGTCCTCCACCCCTCTTTTGCTCACCTTGCCCTTTCTTTGCAGGAAACCCGTCTGAGAAGGAGTTGCAGGCCGTGAGCTCTCTGCCCCCGAGAGCGCGGATCCGGAGCTGAGCTGCTGGACCTCCCGGTGGTCCTGGGGAACCGCCCCTGGGAGAGCGCTGCAGCTATGGAGAAAGGGTGAGCGACGCGCTTCACAGTGGCAAGGGTTTCCACCCAGCGAAAGGCCACCACTGCAGACGCTCGGCTGGGCAGGGTGCACCCATCGCTTCATGTCACCCTCGCCCCGTCTGTGGGGAGTTATCACACCCACTTTCCAAGTGGGGAAGCTGAGGCCGGAGAAGTCAGGCTGCACAGCCATGGGGTGACGTGGGGCTGGAGACGCACAGCCACCGGCCACGTCTTCCCTGCCCCATGACTCTGCCTCTCTGCTCGAGGTGCCGTGACCCCAGGTCTGCAGCAACCCCTGAGCAGGTCATGGGATCGCAGGATGTTCCTTAGAATTTTAGATATTATTCAAAATGTTTTGACAATAAACATATATTGTTTTACAGGATTGGGGGAAAAGCTGGTTTTCGGGGGGAAATGCAGTTTTAAATGGCAGGAAAAACCATTGGGAGGTGAACTATACAATATCCAGTCAAGGCCCCAGCTGCAGATTTGACATCAACTATGGCCGAAGGCATTGTCTGAACCATGGAGAGACAACATACCGTCACAGCTCTCAACAAATCAGTATGTAAATAAATAAATTCCCCAAACTCCAAAATACCCAAGGTTCCCAGTCCAGGAAGGTGAGGGTGCATGCAGGTTTTGATCTGATTTAAGCACCGCATGTTAGACGATTGCAGAAACAACCACAGTGCTTCTCCTGGCCGTGCCTCTGCAATGAGACTCTGCACCCTCCTGCTATCAGAGATGGAGTCCTCTGCGCTACCCCGTGAATGCGGGCTGGCCGTGAGGCTCGAGTTAGCCAACAGAATGAGGTGGAAATGGTGGGGGGCCAGTTCTGAAGGCTCTGTGCACTTTTCTCTGTCTGTTTGTCTGTCTCTCCTCTGCCACTGTCGTGAGAACAACCCCAGGCTGCCCGCTGGTGGGGGAGAGCCAGGGCCCCCCAGACGACTGGCAGCCAGAAACCCCAGGAGCGAAGCTGCGCCCAGCGGCAGGTAATTGCAGATTCACCAAGGCTCCCGGCACAGTCCGAGGACCTCCCAGCTGAGCACAGCCGAAATTGCCAACCCCCAGAGGCACAAGCTACATAAATAATTGTTGCTTTCAGCCACTGCATTTTGTGGTTCTTTGTCATACAGCACGGTGTGGCAATAGATAATCGCAGCCACACCGAGGCACGCTGTTCCATCACTGAGCCGGCACGCGGTTCCAAGAGGAGACAGGTGCCACAATAGCTCCGTTGCAGCCAGGTCCGCCCCGCCTTGGTTTCCTATCTGCTTAAACGTGGCTTCATCTGCTAATGGAGTGGGGTTGTATTTTCTGGAGGCATCTCATCAACAATCGGTAAAGAAGCAGGTGCGGCCGCCCCCACACCAGCGTCCCACACGAACACCACGACACCCTGGACACCTCGCTGCTTACCAGTTAACAAGGTGGCTGCAGTGACTGCATGTCGATGTGCTCGCACGGGGCTCCAGGGAGCTCTGGGTCTCTGTGCTTCTTTCTGAAACTAACCAAACAGCACGGTGGAGGGCATGGGTGGAGGCCAAGAGCATGACTTTCCTGAATCAGGCAGCGCAGAGTGTGGATGGCATCATCGCTTATTAGCTGTGTGACCTTCGCAAAATTACTTAATCTCTCTGAGTCTGCTTTCTCATGCAGAAAATGGAAGTGGAAGGTACAGAGGGTTGGGGGGAGGGCTACGAGGGAAGATAAAACCTGATGGCAAAGAGCCCCTTGTTTTAGGGACAACAAACAATTACACTAATTTAAAAAAAAAAGTTCAGATTTTGTTGAAAAGTAGAGAACAATAAAAGATTTGAAAATTAAAAGCTACTCTTTTAACACGTCTAGAATAATAACAAAAAAACTAATTGTTTTTTTGTTGTGTCGTTTGTTTTAATTTGTTTTTATCAACTTGGACAGTTAGAACTCAATTTTTAAAAAGTTTACATTTGATGTGAATAACCTTGTTAAGCTGTATCCCTAGTGAGACTTCCCTGGGAGCACAGACAGGCCCTAAGCTCAGCCCTTCCTCCAGGGACTCCCCGGAAGAGTGGTGCTGGCGGGGCTTCCTCTGCCCTCGCAGCGGGAGGCGCGGCCACGCAGGGCAGGGAACCAGGGAACGGTGCCGCAGCACACACCCACCTCCGCAAGGGTGCGCACGCTCCAGGGCCCGCGCCGCTGGGCTCGCACCGCCGGCCTGGTGCAGCCTCTTCCGGAGCAGGTAGCTTCTGCTCTGCGGCACCCAGCAGCTTTCCTCCACGACTCTTCGCTCCACCTGAGGGCCAAGCGCATCACACATCCGCACCCCAGGTCGGGAGGGCACGCAAACTGGCTGTCAATGTGAAATTGTCTGCCTTCGCGGTGAGAGCTCAAGGACGCATTCTCTAGCACCCAGAACGTGCTCTGTGCCCGCCGCCCCCCTCACCCCTCCCCCTCCCGTAACTGTACTCGCGCACCCCGCGCCTTTGCTCCTGCGTCCCCTCCACCGGCTAGGGTCTCCCCGCAAGCTCCTTTGTGCCTACAAGACCCAGAGCTGTGTCCTCTCTATTTTTATTCCCCTCCACCTCTGCCCTCTGATCGCCTGCCCTGCCCGCGCCACCCTCGTCTCGCCGTTGCAGCACATGGCATTAAGTTCCCTGCCCTGCCCGTCTCCGCAGCGCTGCGCTCTCCCCGCACAGCGCCCGAGCGAATGCTGAGTGAGTGAGTGACGTCTACTTTGTGGGTTCCTGCCCGAAAGGCCGCAGGTCAACACAGCGGTTACGCAGGGACAGTGACACACCAATGGGTGGCGGACTCTAGTATCTTTTGAATAAATATACTCTGCCTCCTCCACCAAATCCTCTGGTTCAGCTAACAGGAGCTACACGTTGACACCCAAGACAGCAGGGGACCAGGAAGACCAGGGGGGATTCTCTGACTGTGGGCAGCATCCACCCAGCGGTCCCCTCATCCCCCTCCACATGGCCCCTCGCCAATCCTGGTCTCCGTTGTCCCTGGACAAGTGCAGCCGCCTGGCCGGTCTCCAGCCTCCCCTCCCCCTGGTTCCTCTCAAACGCAAGCCTCTCACATTTTGTGCCGTGGGCACCTCGCGGGCCCCTCCCTGCCCCAGCCCTGCCCTGGCCTTGGAGGGACTGACTCCGAGGTGCCCTTCCTGCACGGGAGCTCCCGGGGGTCAGCCGAGGCTGTCTCCAGCTGAGCCCCTCCTTGCTCAGCTCGTCCCGCCTAGCCTCCCTCTGTCACTCCCCTCCCCAGGACGTCCCCAGTAAATACCTGGCACCGGAATCCCCGTCTCTGGGGTAGCTTGGAGGGACCCGACTTAAGGGAAAAGCCTCCCATGTGCCAGGCCTTTGCTGGGCTCTGGGGAGGAGTACACAGGGCAGCAAGCAGCCCGCTGTGACAAGCACAAAGGGACCCTCCACGGGTACAAGACAGTGGGGGAGGGGCCAGGGAGGGGCGGCCAGGGACCGTGAGAACGAGGTCAGGGAAGGCTTCTGTGCAAGGCCTAGAGGTGGATTTTGAAAGAGCTGAATCATGGGCTATCAACATGACCGTTTACAAAAGAGGCACCGGCAAAGACCTCGAGGGTCTTCTTAGCCATGTCAGGCACTGGGGCTCGCCCGGAGGTCTGCGCCAGCGCTGCCCGGTGGAACCACAATGCCAAGAATGTTCTAGCTCTGCCCTGTCCAGTAGGGTCGTCACCAGCTACACGTGGCAATGGAGTGTTTGAACTGTGGGAGGTGTGACTGAAGAATTTAATCTTCATCTCATTTTAATTAATCATAATTTAGCTAATTTGCATTTCAATAGCCACACGCGGTCCCGCACTGACCTCGGAGATGGTGCCCAGCACCAAGCCAACCAGCCGTCGGACGTGGAGGCTGGCAGGGGCTGGGTACACAGCCACTGCTTTCTCGCGAACCCGACAGGCTTCCAGAACCGAGTGCAGCGGCCGCCGCCTGCGAGGCTGGTCTTCGCACATGGTCAGCAGCAGGGAGAGCAGGGGCTCACGCAGCTGCAGGGGCTGGAGCGGACAGGGCGGGAGAGGAGCGTGAGCGGCCAGAGCTGCCGCCGCCCGTCCAGCACCGGGTCGGGGGCCGGGAGGCCGAGGGAAACGGATGCTCCCGTTAACCCAGAACAGATGGCTGCTGCTTCTGCAGCGTTTAAGGACAGTCACAAGGTTCATCACCGAGGCCACAGAATGCAGGGCAATGATCTCTGCATCGGTGGTGCGTCATTCGCTGCTTTCTAATCCTTCGGCCAAAACCTGTGCTTAGAATGCCGACGGAAAATGGGTGGATTTGCACCCGTGCCAAGCACGCCAGAGCCAACCCGAGGTCGACCTCTCATTAACATTGCCCCGGGCAGCCTGGCATCGTCTCCGACTATTTAGGTGGGTCTCCCTGGGCCTCCGCCCTAGAAGGCGAGCTCCAGGAACACACAGACTGTGGCCTCTCCACTTCGGAATGCCCAGCAGTCGGCACAAGTGCTCAGTCACTGTCGGTTGAACTTTCTGTCACACGTACTTGTCGAGCGCAAGAAAAAAGAAGCATCTTATAAGCACTTCCCTCGTACATTTAAGTGACTATGATGACGTGGCCTCAAATCCAGACTCACAATCAGACCTTTTCTCGCTCTCAACCCACACGGAGTCACCGCCCAGGTAAAGGCTGCGCCACCTTTTCTTGCCAAGGAGCATCAGCTTTGAATGCTACCTCTGCATGTGGCCGGGCCGCGGAGTCCCGCATTGGCAGCTAACTGGGGGCCTCTTACATTCCCGGGACTGCACAGCTACTCAGACACAGTACTGCCTTCAAGAAGATCACAGTCTGATAAGATGGTCACTTAAAGGGACAAAGACCGTGTAGTATGCACAGAGGAAGGGGCCTTGCCCACCCTGTGTGGGGAGGGGAGCTGGGGATGGAGCTCGGACTAACCCTCAAAGTGCACCCTGGAGTCACGCAGGAGGAAGGTGGGGCGAGAGCCGCGGTGCAGGGAGCAGTGTGTGCAAAGGCACGGAGGCGCACGCGAGCTGGCCCGTGTCCGAAAGGAAGGGGGCTATGGGCAGGACAGAGGCAGGGGCCCTTGTCCAAATTATTCAGGATTCCAAGGCAGCGGTAGCAGAGCGCTAAAGCACCGGACCCTGGGCCATCGCACAGGTCACACACCCATGGAGCACGAACCCAATTCTGGGCTCCAGGTGAGTCTTGCTGAGAAGCCGGAACGTAATGCCGTGGGTCGTGAGGAGCTGCCAAGGAGTCATGGCTATTGGACAGGAGAGGGCAGGGGTGAGTAGGAGGGAAGGCAGGAAGCAGGCAGGCCAGGTCAGCTGGGCGGCGTTCTCGGGGGTGAGCTCCGTGGCGCCAGTGTCTAAGGAATTCTTCCAGTGTCAGAAGAAAATTTACACAAACGCACACACACATATTCTGTAGTCAAAAATTTGTAAAATGCTATGATAAATAAAGTTTAGAAGTTTTGGCCAGGCTTGGTGGCTCATGCCTGCAATCCCAGTACTTTGGGAAGCCAACGGGGGAGGATCACTTGAAGCCAGAAGACCAGCCTGGACAATATGGCAAGACCCTGTCTCTATAAAAAAATTTTTTTAATTATGTGGGCATGGTGGCATCTGCGTGTAGCCCCAGCTACTCAGGAGGCTGAAGCAGGAAGATTGCTTGAGCCCAAGAGTTAAAAGTTACAGTGAGCTATGATCGCTGTAATGTATTGAGTAGGATTCTGAGGTTGCTTCCACAGTAGCAGGAGTTGTGTAATCAGTTGGTGATACCTGCCTAGGACCCAGGAAGGGAGCATTCGCAATAGACGTGGCCCCTGCCCATGAGAAAACCACTAAATAAACCCAAAGACATAGCCTGGCAAGACTTGGAGTATGTTGGTTACAGACCTGGTTTGGCGGAACATGAAACCCCGCTGCCCAGTAGAGGGTCATTCCTAAAGAATAGACGTGCATCTGCCCAAGAGAAAAGCACATGGTTAGGTTTCCATCATCTCTGTTATTCCACGGGTCCGCACGCAAAAGACAAGTCAGTTTCCACGTGTGCAGACATTGTTGTCTGACCAGCCCAACGCCATCTGCGACTCCCTTAACTTTTGCTGCCTCCTACTCTAGAGGCTAGAAAGCCAGAAATTTGCTTTCTAGCAGAAGACATGACACCCAATTTTGGTGAAATATGTAAGAGAAATCTGTTAGGCTTCTGGGAAAGCTTTTGCTTTACTGACAAAAAAAAACAAATGTGACTGATCTCATCCTTCCCCCTTGTTCTTGCCTTGAACACTGATGTGATTGATACATGGAGTCACAGCAGCCGTCCTGTGACCATGAGGCAACAAGCATAAGGACAAAAAGCCAGCAGCTGAGGAGGGTAGAGTGGAAACATCTACCCTGGATCCTTGATGACATTACCCAGCTGCTGGCCAATCCCTGGACTTCTGTGTAAGTAACTAATAAGTCTACCTGTGGCTCTGGCCGCTATATTTTAGGCTTTCTGTTTCTTATAGCCAAAGGCATATGAATTATGGTTCATTATGGTTCCACCTGATTAAACAGCATCTTATTGTGTCAGGAAGCAACATGGTGTAATGGGAAGAGCATTGTCTGACTTCTCTGAGCCTCAGTTTCCTCACCTTAAAATGAGTATCCTGCCTCAATTCTCAGAAGGATCCAGTAAAAAGTACCTGGAGATGGTAACTGTTATTATTATTGTTATTGTTGTTGTTAACTGTTCTTACCAGACATAGAGCACTTGCGATAAGCCTCGCCTTGTTCTAAGCCTTTTACTTGCATAAACTAATCTAGTCCTCACAGCATTCCTGTGACGCAGGTATTTTCATCGTCCCCATTCTACAGAGGAGAAAACCAATGCAAGGACAAGCCAGGAACCCCAGCACCAGCGCTCTGCCCCGAGCCCCGCGGCTCTGTCGCCTCTGGATCATACTCGCCCCCATACTGTGGGGCTTCTATCGTAACTGACAAGGCACTTTCCCCTGAGATATCTCTTCTCGGGAAAGGACTTTGGGGGGTTTGGAAGGAGACATCGGGGTAACAGAACACGGCGTGCAACGCACCAGGCCAGTGCGAGTGGTTCAGTTCTCACGTCTCGAGGTCAAGATGCGTGTTCAGTGTCACCTTTGCCAATTAACTAACTTTCATCTTTGTCTGAAATTGTACCCCTAGACCAGCCCTACCCCTCCGATGACCGCGACGAGACGCCATGCAGGGAAGCTCACAAACTGCACCCACGTGTCCGGGGAGAGGACGCGAGAGCAGATGCAAGAGCAGCAGGCCGAGCACCGCCAGACCCTCCACGCCTGACAACTCGTGTGGATTCCAAGGGCTCTCTCGGAACGTGTCCTAAGGAAGCCTGGGCCATGGCGACAACAGGCTTCGTCCCAAACCCTAAATCCAGCCCCCTAGCGGACACTGCCTACCAAGGAGTGGTGAGAAGGATTTTGAAGGCTACTCCTGGCGTGGTAGGAAAGAGCACCTGATTGGCTGGCGATGTCCGCCGTGAACGTGGGACGGGGTAATGGCAGCACAGGTGACTTGTAGTTAGAGACCTGCTGACGCCTTCCACCTGGCCTGCACCTGGGACCAAGATGCCCAGCAGTGGGGGAGATAGCTCAGTGCACTGGGCAGAGCAGGACGTTGGCTCGAGGGGGGCCAGGTTGCATCCTCCCAACCTCAGAACGAGGCCCAGCGCTGGGGGAGGACTCTGAGCACAGCCTGTGTCCTGGGACCACTCTCCTACTTGCCAGCTCAACCCCCACAGATCCACGCCCGTTGGATGAGGGGAGGAGCCCGTGGTGCATGGAAGAGAACGGCAATGAACAGCACCGCGCGCTGGGATGCGGTAAGAGACCACTGACCAGGTGAGCCTCCTCCTGGCCTAAAACAGGGCTTGTGGCTGGCGGCTCTGGCCCTTAAGGCCCACTCCGCATGCCGTGCTTCATAGGCCTAGAAGGCTAGGCCGCCAGCTGACAGGGCTGCTTGGTTCATTGAGAGCTCAGTCCTTCCACGCTAGCCCTCTTCCAGCTCACACTCGCCCTCGTCTTCCTGGGCCAGACTCTCTGCAAGACACTTACCCAGTTCTTAGCTCGGCCTAGTAGCCTTGGAACTCTTGGCACCCTCGTGCCTCTGCCTGGAGCATGGTGGGCAGGAGGGAGGAGCATATTTTTTTGTAGCTCAAAGCTTCTCTGGACAGAAGAGTGACTAGGTCTTCACAAGGTACACAGGGAAGTGCACTGGGAGTACTCAGTGAGGCCAACCTGCCGTCAAGAGCGTGGTGCCTGTTCCCCACTGGGGAGTGCTGAGAGCACTCAAGATCTGGCTTAGCTCAAGTCCTTTAGAAAGCAGAGCCTGAGGCAAGGATTAAGTGCTGGCCCTTCCTTAAGGAGCTGCAAGCCCAGGGATATGAGAATAGGGAGAAAAGGGGAAGGGAGGCATGGGCAACTATGACGTGCAGTCAGCATGCTGGCCACCCTCTTGTAACAAGCCGCAGAGCACAGCAGGACGTGCAGCAGACAGGGCTTCCTGGCACTCAGGACTTCTCTGGAAGGTTTGCAAGCCTTGCACATCTCAAAGCCTCCTCATCCAAAGAGAGGAGAGGGAAAATTTATTCTCTTAGTTCCCTCCCGATTCTCATTTACCAGTGGTTAAGTTTCACCCCATAGGAAACTACTCTCCTGCATTTTCAGGTTGCATTAGCATGCCTCTTTAGCAATCGCACAGAAAACCAGATCCCAGGGCTCAAGATGTAGCATCTCAGCTGAGTCCAGGGGTGGGAGGCAACTTGCTGTAGGTGGAGCCAAGAGACCCAAACGGATCCGAGAGGCACCTGAGTCTGTGTGCAACCCGGGAGTCCAATGGTTCACCCCTGGGACCCCGGCAGTGCAGGAGAGGGTGCATGCGACTGGCTGGGGGTGGGGTTCGATTGTTGGAGCCGGGATCGCTGCAACCGGGACTCTCATGCTTTTACTGTCACGATCTGTGGGGACATGTGGACCCAGAAGAACCAAACCTGGACACACTGCGGCCCCATTCTCTGCTTCTCAGAGCCCCAGTTCCAGGAAGTCTGGTGAGAGGAGCGGCATTTTCAGATCTGTGCTTTCCCAGAAAGGACAGGAAGAAGGAACAGAACGCCTTGATTAGACACCCGCCTCGCCCGCCGGTGCCATGGGCCTGCCTTGTGTCATTCTCTCCTTCGAAAATTGGAAATAATGTTTACGCTGGAACTTTTTGCTCTTCAGAAGTAAAACATGTCCACTGCAGGAAAACCAAGAGCCTCCACTGATGCTGCATCCAGAAATAATCACTGCAGACATCGGTGAACGTATTTTTAGAACTTCCTCTCTCTGTGCAGACTCAGATCACACTGTGTGTGCATATACCGAATTTCTTTTCAAGTCATTAAGCAAGCTCCTACAGCCTCATTTTAATACTACCTTGTCTAACGTCCGCTCTCACTGACCGCTCACCTTGTTTCCGATTTGTAACTAGTGTCAACAATACAACAATCGGCATTGTTGTAGCTAAATCTTTACTCATGCCTTAGGGCAAGTTCCTATTGAGGATTTCGGGGTCATTTTTAAGGTTTTGCTCCATGCCGTCAATGGTACCAATACGCCAGACCATTCACCCACAGCTTTTTGACACTTCTTTTTGCACATTGATAATAGCCTGGTCAATTAAGTCCCATTTACGCCACTTCACAGATGTAGGCACCAGAGCAGTGGACTTACCCCCGTCCAAGGGCTGTAAGCTGCTGGCGGGGAAGCCTGGGAGGGCAGTTCTCTCAGCCACTTCACCTCCGTGTTGGGAGCCAGGCTCTGTGGGGCTGAGCTGGGAGCTGGGGATGCCGCCCCCCGCCCGACAGGCCTCTCCCAGGGGACAGGACACAGGAGCTGCAGAGATGCTGTGCGCCTTACCTGAGACACATCCAGCTGCCCATCATCACTCTGTCCCTGTAGCAGCTCCGGGGCCTTGAAAGGAGCAGCCTCTATGTGAGAAACGTGGCCTTGGAAAGAAAGACTCCCAGCTGCAGACAGCAGGGCTGACCAGGGGCAGACCACGTAGTCGGAGGAATCTGAAACCAAGCCAGGCACGCGGTGTAGAGATGGGGCCACCGTGCGGGGGGCCAGCCTTAGAGCTGTGTCCGGCAGGTGCCCCCGGATCTCCAGGGTCATCCTTTGCTCTCTGGGGCCCTAGGCACCCCTCCCGGACAGAGAGCGATGCACAACTCCCCCAGTAGAGGGCGCCAGAGAGACATCGCGGGAGGCAGGCGCTCTCCTGCGCTTTCTGGGGGACCAGTGGCGAGGGCATGAAGCCACCTGGTCGTGGCTCTCTGCACCAAACACGTCCAGGACCAGAGGTCCCTCTGCCACTTCAAGGCCTGGCCTGGCCATGTGCTCTCCCTCCCGAGTCTACACATGGCTCCAGCCCTCTGCCCACAGCAGCTCCCCAAGGGGCAGCTCCCCTAAGCCCGCCTGCACCCCAAGTGTTATCCCGACCCCACTCCCTCCGTGTGCTCCCCACCTGGTCACTGGTGCCTATTGCCTGGGCCGACCATCCTCCTGGGCTGCAAGCACAGCTCCTCTTGCAATTCCGAAGCACCCGGGAGGGGCTTCCCTTCAAAGTTTATACCTGCCCTCAGCTCTAGGGGACTGTGTAGCGTTTCCTTGTGTCTTAGTTACTTTTCTGTTATATCACAGTTAAGAATTCTTTATATTAATATCAACCTCCCCGGTTCAGGGCACAGCTGGGTCTGCCTTCTGATGGGGCGCAGCTGGTGCCGCATCTGCTGGACAGAGTGCGGGTGTCCTGGGTGCCTGCCCCGCCTCCTGTCTCTGGCTGTGCCCAGAGATGGCGCAGGTGCTGGCGGAGGTCCCCAGAGCTGCAGCTGGTCTCCCCCTAACCGCTTCCAGGTTTCCATGCCTGGAAACGCTGCAATACCAGGCAGAAGCAAGCCCTTCCTTTAACTCCGCCGCATGGCACGGGTCCTTGAGACAGGCTTGCCCTCCCCGCGCAGCTCCATGGGTGGGTGCCACTTGCCTGCTCACTCTAATACCCTGGACTAATCACAGATCAAGAAGTGGCAGCCAGAAATGTGTTTTTGGGAAGCTTCAGGACAACTCCCAACCGCCCCAAACGCCCCCTCACCGTTGCGAAGGTCTTCCACGATCTGCTCCGCAGCCAGAAGCAGGAGGGACCATATTTCCTCCTCAGACAGAGCTTTCCCCCTGACCTGCAGGGTGCTGGCCAGTGTCACAGAGGCTGGGCTCATGCCTGCAAAAAAACACGCGTGTGACAGAGCCTCTGCGATGTCGAGGGACACGTCTGGGCCGGTACTTTCCACTCCGGCCCAGCCAGGTATGGTGCCCCCACTCATCACGGTGTGTGGACACCATGTTTTCGTCACCTGTGTCCCCAGGGTCGGGCACAGGCACAGGCACACAGACAAGTTAAAGAAACATTCATTGGGAGGGTTGGCCAGGCTGCCTGGTTGGTTCTCAGTGAATGAGCAAGTTAATTAATTAACTAAATGAATGGACAGATGAACCGTGGGAAGGGAGCCCGTGAGCCGGCGTGAGCTGCTGCAGACAGCTACCTAAGCCTGGGCAGTGCGCTGCCTGCTCTCCTATGCCTGGGAATGTGACTTAACCATTTTTGCCTCCAGTATATGAGTCGTGTCTTTTGTCCCTGGCTGCCACATGCAGAGCTGGGTTCGACGCCAGCACCAGCGCTTTCTCCAGCACCTGCCTGGAAGACCGGAGAGGGGCAGACTCCCAGAGAAGCTGGAGGAGGGGCGGAGAGGACTGGTCTCCTCTTCCCTTTCTTCTGAGAAGCCTTTAAACCAAAGCTGACATTTAAATGTCGATCTCCCTGACAAAGCTGCCTCCCACTCGTGTCCAGAGCCCCAGGTGCTGGTGGCCAGTGGCGCTAGAAGAGGCCAGGCAGGCGTTTCCTAATCCACTTACATCCTCATTGATCTCTCCAGAGCTCAGGCAAGGCGGATGTGCAGCGCTGGGGGCAGGGAGCGGAGCAGGCGGACACCCATCCCCCGCAGCCTGCTAATCCTGGCTCCACTCCCCAGCTGCCCGGCTCCCACCGGCGCCCTGCCACCAGCCTGCTCCAGCCTCAGGACGGGAGGCAGGTCCCGGAGAAAGAGCCGGGCTCTGCCGGCTATCTCTGGGCCGGGAGGGACCTCCCAGGAAGCTTGACCTGCAGCTGTTGTTTATCACAGGGAGAGTGTGGAGAAGGGACCATTGTTTCCATTTTCAGGTGGGAAGCAGTCCAGGTGGCCAGGTGAAGCCTTGGAGTGGAAGCTGAAGTCCAGGCCCTTTCTTTTTCCTTAGTTTTGTTTCCTTTTCTTTTTGCTTTCCGTTCCTTTCCTCTCCTTTTTTATTCTTCTTCATTTTTTATAAACTGGTTGAGACTTACGGACGGACGAGGCAGTCCCCCTACCACATTTTTCTAACTCTCTAACTCCAGTGAAAGCTGACGTTAAAGATAACGGGGGCACTGAGACCGTGACAGACCGAAAATCTCTAAATCCCAAAATAAAGTATGAATGGGTGGATTTTTTTCGATTGCCTGAAGACTGGAAGGAAAAAGCATCACAGGCTTGCGGGCTGCCGTGGCTGGTGGAGACCGTCGTTTCCATACAGCGATTCCGTGGAGGGAGGACAGCTCGCCCACAGTGCTGGATCCCTTATGGAAAAGCTGAATATCGGCCTGAACTTCACACTTCATATTAAAATTAGTTCCAACGGATCGTAGATTTAACGTAGAACATAAAACTATAAACTTTCAGGGAAAAAAATAGGAGAAAATGTCTAGGACTCATCACAGATAAGGCGTCCCCGGTAAGGTAGACAGCCCCCTTCTCATTGGACCCGCCGCGGAGGCCGCAAGGCAGTCGGACGACGTGTTCGAGGAGAGGGAGTGTCCACCAAGAATTCTGCACACAACAAAGCGATCCTTCAAAATTGAAAGAGAAATTAAGACGTATCCAAACAAAAACTGTGAGGATTTGTTGCTAGCAGACCTTCCCTCCCGGAGACACGAGTCCTTCGGGCTGAAACGAAAAGACGCTAGACAACCCCTCAATCCACAGGGAGGAATGATAGGACTAGTCAACGCAATGACGTAGGCAAACATGAGAGACAGCAAAGCGTTTCGGATTGGAACCTTTTTTTCCTCCTATTTGACTCGAAAGAAAAGAGGGCATCCGACATCCAGAAAACCGCATAACCGATTAAGTTGTCCAGTCAAACACCCCTCTCGCTTCTTAAAGCCAAGAATTACTTGAGGCTCGAAGTCTCCATTCTTGTTATTGGAAGTGTCAGGATCAGGGCTTCCACGCCGAACGCAACCCTGTCTCAGGTGTCGGTGACGGCAAACCGCTCATCAGCCTTTCCCTTAAAAATCTGCCCTGCTCGTTCCAGCGTGCAAGCACGGTCCCTCTGCGGGAAGGAGCGTGTGCGTGCGCTTTCCCGCACCGGCTCCCTGACCGGCCCCAGGATCGCGGTGAGAGCAGTGACCTGCCCGCCGTGGGGAGCTGGTGCCGGGCAGAGCACAGAGCTCCGAGCCCCTGGCAGGCCGCCCACAGCCCTCACGCCAGCTGCCCTTTGAAAGGGCCCCGATGGAGAGAGGACCACTGGGGGACACTCCAGGGACTCTGCTTCAGCCCAAAAGCCCTCGAGAACCAACCTGGGCCACGATTAACGTTGTTGTCTCTGTGTACCATCGTGAATGCCATTTCAGAGACAACTAATACCAACACAAGCAAACACCTCCATGGAATCTGCCATATGCCAGGCCCTGTTTGTATTACATGTATTAACTCGTTTAAGCCTCATGTCAGTCTTGTGAAACAGGGCTGTCATCCATGTCCACTTCACAGATGAGGAAACTGAGGGACAGAGAGGTCAAATGACTTGGCCAGTGTCACGCAGCTGGGACTTGGGTCTATCCTCCTGGTCTCTGAGGCGGGATGCCTCCTCGCCGTGGCACACCGGCTGTGGGAAGGATGGGAAGTGCTTCGTGGAGGCCATACTCTCAGGCTGCGAAACAGTTATCAGCCTTTCGCCACCGCACCGCGATGCCTCCGGGCTGCTCTCCAAGCTTCTCTAGACGGTCTGGGCGACGCGCCGCTGCGTCATGGCTTAGAAGTGGATCATTAACTATATAAAGGGTGCGGGGATCCCGCCACACAGGACACCTGGTCCAGCAGACAGTGAGGACGCTCTGGGAAAGCATCCAGCCCGTGGGCGCTCCTTCGGGGCCTGCGCTGCCCCACCCTCATCTCTCATGCGCCCTCCCCCAGACCTCACCGCCATGGACTGACTCTGTGCGCTAACTCCCTTTTCTGAAGGCTTCTGTGGTCATCTCGTAGCAAAGTCTCCTTTGCCATACCAGACCCCATTCGCGCATCCAGGAGCTTCCGTGGGCCCCCCAGTGAGTTCCCAGGCTGTGGTGCCTCCTGTCTGCCAGGACTTGCTCTTGTTGGCCTCCAGCCTTCAGCGGCCTCTGCCTGGTCTGGCTTGGGCTGGAGTCTCCTCCCCTGCGTTGATCTTTAGTGCTTCTACTCGGGCCTCCCTCTCCCGTGGGCCACGGGACAGCAGCCCTGGGCTTCATCTGTGAGGTGTCCCAACACGCTTGCTTCAGCTGGTCCCATATTTAACAAGTGCTCATCAAGGACCCAGTATATTTCAAGCTCTGCGCTTGAGCAGAACGATGAGCAGCGTAGCATCCCATCCCGTGAGGGTCGGGACTGGGCGGAGGGAAACAGGCAGTGCACAGGGGTAAGCAAATAAAACGATCCCGCAGCACGGCAGGCTACGAAGGAAAAGCAAGACACGGTAATGACTGCAGCGTGCCTTTGGTGTGGGGGGCACTTTAGCTGAGCAGTCAGGGAGGCGTCCTGGGGAGGTGGCGTCGGAGCGGAGATTTGTAGGTTGAGAAGATGCCAGCCGTAGGACGAACTCCCCGTGCACAGGGAAGAGCAGGCACGCCATCCCAGGGCTTGGCAGATCCCAAGAGCAGAGAGAAGCCCGGCGAGACTGAGCGTGGTGAGGGAGACGATCGAGGGGCGCGGAGGTGAGGGCGGCGCTGGGCAGCTGCGCGGCGGCCATCTGCGGGCCCTCTCGGGTCAAGGAAGAAGGTTGCATTTTAGCCTGGGAGTGTCAGGAAACTCGGCCTAGCTGCCGGCTTGCAGCACACATGCAACCCACGCTGCGCAAAGCCAGGCGGACGCTCTGTGACACGGTCCTCCAGCCGAGCGTTAGCCAGGAGGAGTGACGGTGCCTGAGGGCCAGCAGTCCAGCCCCTTAGCTCCCCGACACTCAGCGGCCCTGTACGTGGGGACGGTCTTAATCAGGGCAAGGCTCGTGTCTGCCCCACCCACCCTCAGGAAGGACCCTTGTGCCCAGGTTCCCTGGCAAGCTGCCAAGAGCCAGCTGCTGGGTCAGGCCACCTACTGAAGGCAGCTTCTTAAGGATCTCTGTTAGTCGTAATCATATATTGACCGTGTGGTGGCTTTTGAACTGTAAGATTTTGGTCACATTCCAGTATTTTGTCCCCATTCACCTCCCCTCCCCTGCCCTCTCCCAAGGCACCCTCGGTGACCTCTGGTCTTAACCTGTGGCCGGTTAGCGAGATTGACAACCCTCTGGAATGCCCTGGGAGACACTTGTGCCTTGGGACAGAGCTTGGGCCAGAGTTCAAGGTGCCACTGCCCAAGAAGAGAAGGCAGAGAACCAAGGGAAGCAGAGGGGACACGAGCAGGGTGGGGACAAGGCACACAACTCCTGGTCTCATGGGGACAGGCGGCTGGGAAACTATCCTTCCCTGAAATACTCCTTGTTTCTTCAAACTCCTGGTTCCCCCTCAGGTCCTCAGTATTCCTTCTCCCTCTCACTGTCCCTGAAAGGTCATCCCTCACGATTCTATCTCAGGCTTGTTTCTCATGGCTCATAGAACAAACTTGATGGCTTAAAACAACAGAAATTTATTCTCTTGCATTTCCGGAGACCAGACGTCCAAAATCTGTTTCACGGGGCTGAATCAGGGTGTCATCAGGACCTCGCTGCCCCCAGAGGCTCCAAGGGAGAATCCATTCCGTGCCGCTTCCGGTCCGACAGCTGCCAGCAGTCCTTGGCTTGTGGCCACACCACTCCGCTCTGCCTCCAGAGCCAGATCACCTTCATTTCTGTCTGTGTTAAATCTCCCTCCCCCTCCCTGTTATAAAGATACCTGTGATTGCATTTAAGGCCCACCATGATTGCGTCTGCAGAGTCTTCTTTGCCATATATCAGGATGTGGGTTTTCTTTGTTTCTGAGAGTGGCATTGCTCAGCCTACCACAGACTCTTTTTCTTTCAACATACCCTGCCCATTGTCTGAGACAGACATGAGCTTTGGGAGGTTGACTCCTCAGCTCTCAGACCTTGGGCACAGGGCACATGCCTAAGCTCTCTGAGCCTATTTTATCATCCAGGATATAGGGCCATTAGTAGCAGCCACCTCGTGGGACTGTTGAGACGATTCTGTTAAAGTGCTCAGCATGTGAAGGGTGATGAGCACGTCTCATCGCCGTCTCTTTCCATCTCTGCTCCAACCATCCAGAGAGGGATCTTAAGCATCAGGGCTGCTGAGCAGCTTCCAACTATGTGACTTTTAAGATGTGGTGTTAATTGTTTCCATCTGTCTGCCAGGATGGAGGTGCTATAAACATCGCATTTTCAACCTTAGCAAAATGCCGCAAACGTCTCAGTGCCCCCCAGATAGACGCACTATGGGATGTGAGGGGGGATCCAAGGAATCAAAGCTCTCAGAATGGTCCTTTCCTCCCGCCTCCCTGTGGTCCTGTGTCTGTTCTCTTTCTCTTTCCCTTTGGGCATCCACTAAAAACCATCTGCCCACATCAGACCAAAGATCTGAGCAAAGCTTGCCAGAGGCAAACTGCATCCTTCCTCCAAGAGGAGAACACCGTCCTGCTTGGAGTTGCGGAGATGTGAATGGAATCTCGAGGTGGATTTTTCGCCCCAGTCGGCCTTTACAATGAAGGAAACCCTCCCTCCCAGAGGCCTTACTTGGGGGTGGCTAACCGGGAGGCTGATCTATGAAGCGATCGGGCAACACGTGTCCAGACCGAGGGCCGTGCACTCCTCCTGTCGAGTTCTTCCTCTTCTGGGAATCGACGCAGAGAACACAACTGAGGAGGGTGCGTGCTCAGAGGCACCTGCCATGGCGTTATTTGTAACGATGATAAACGCAGTGCCAGATGGTGGGGTCCTCAGGGCTCTCGCTGCCCTGGCTCCTCCCAGATCTCTCCACACTCTAAGGTTACCCTCAGGTCACCCACTCTCAGCCCCTCACACCCCTCCACAGCCATGTCTCAGCCCCTGCTTGGTGTCCCACCTGCCTTCTAGACACCCCCCTTGGACGCTCAGCACTGAATTCACCGTCCCTCCAACTCTTCCTCCTCCAACCAACCTGTCCGAATAAAAGGCATCACCACCTGTCTAACCACCCCAGCCAGGCCTTCAGGCTCATTCTTGTTCCCCTTGTCCCTCAGCGCCTCATCCCTTTAATCACCTAAAATCCCTCTAAAATCCGTGCGTTTCTCTCGGGCCCCACGGCCACTGGCCTGGTCTAAGCCACCAGCACGCTCCCCTGCGTGGCCACCACACATCCCCCCAAACGGTGTCCCCCGGCCCAGTCTGGCTGTTGCCCCATTCTCTGTCCCGCAGAGTCCTTTTCCCAAAACACAGATCTGTGTTCCTCTTCCACGTTAGAACCTTCAGAGGCTTTGTATTCCCCACAGATCAGCGCGGACTCTGAACAAGGCTTGCAGGCCCGCCGGCCCCTCCTCCACACTCACTTCCAGCCACTTCCCCGGCCCCGTGGCCTTTTTCCATGCCTTGGATGTGCCACCTGCTCCCCTCCTGTCCTTCCCGGGGCTGCGCGGGGACACACCCACCCGGAGCTCCCGCTCCCCGTTGGCTGAATGGCTAAGTAAATCAATGCGTGAGGAAGCCAGGAGCCGCCTACGCTCCGTGGGCCAGCATCATGCAGAATGACACTGAGACAGGAAATAAATGAAATTCTGAGCTGGCACTTTTCTCAAACGTCCAGCGCATTTCCTACCTGGCCAGACATTAGTTGGTGCCTCTTTAAGGGAGGGTAAGTTCTGACAGATTAGTCCTGAAATCTGCCACCTGACTGGCACCAGCCCACCAAGAACGGGTCCTTCTGTACCATCCTACATGTCTCCTTCCTGCTGTCCTTCACTGCCTACTCCATTCCAACCGCGCTGGGCTATTAGAGCCCAAGGAAATGTCGGAATAAGGAGGCCCATGGCTGAGACAAGAAAACAAAACAAATAAACAAACAAAAAAAGGGAGAGCAATTAACAATAGAGCTGCCAATGATCAAGAGCGAGGAGAAGACCAAGCCTGGGAGCAGGAGTTAGCTGGACAGGTTAAGAAGAGACCCTGGGGGGAAGCAGCTGCCAACACTGACATCCCAAGGCCAGTGAAACCCAGGCAACGGGAGCAGCAAAGCGCAATGGCTGCAAGAGCAGGCTCTAGGGTCAGAACTGGACTGACACGCCTCACTTTGGGCGAGTCGTTTATTCTCTTTACTCATCCGTCCCTTAGTTACTGTGCCTGGCACATGGCAGTTTCCCCATAAATGCTAGCTATTCACATTATTAATGTGGAGGTTATGGTGAGGGCAGGGGACAGGGGAGAGACGAACTTGCAAAACTAGGGCTTGAGAGTAGAAATGACTTCACCAGTGGGGCTGCAGGCGGCCTTGTCCCAGGCTGCACACCCCAGTCCTTGCCACTCGCAGTGTGGTCCCTTGGAGCAGTGGCAACGGCATCACCTGGGAGCTTGCTAGAAATGCAGACTCAGGCCCTCCCCAGCCCTCCCCATGTGAACAAGAGCAGCGGGTGATGCATCTGCATGTGACCAGTTAGAGATGGCACTGTCCTGGGTCCCGTTGGCTTGTAGGGAAGAACGGGTCACAGTCAGGCAATGGCTGTCGTTGGAATTTGGAGATAGAATTGCTGTGCTAAGTAACCTAGGAGACCCCTAACTGGGGCTGGTCAATGGTCCAGTGGACTCGGGTAACTACTCCCTCAGATCAGAGGGGAGGAACTTGGTGGAAGACTTATCAGGGGATGAACTGAGTCCATAAACCAGGACCAGCTGCCTGACAGGTGGGCTTGTGAGGCACCGAACCCCAGGAGCATGAATGAAAGGGCACTTCAGAAGGGCAGAATACGCAGTGGAGGGGTGACCACCACGGCCCAAGAAAGGAGGACTAAGGGGAGAACTGGCCCACAGGGCTATTTCCACTCACACTCCCATGCAGGCTGTGCGCCAGCCCACACCTTCCTGAGCACCCCCTTGGCTCAGCGGGACCCACTGAGCAGGTCCCCCCTTCCTCTGTAACCTCAAGTGCAAGAAGTGTGACTGATGGAAAAGCAGCACAGGCAAGGGGAGCCCCAGGGAGTCTCTCCAGGAGGGTTTGTATCACATTCCAGATACCCCTTTAGGCCTAAAACACTTGTGTAGGGAGCAGCGTTCCATTCGGTTTAGAAGGGCAAAGCAAACAGTACTTTAAAAATGAAAAGATTCATGCAGAATAACTTAGCCAGAATGAATCCCACTGGACTGGATACTCCGGCTCATCCCAGCAACATTTGCTGAGCACCAGCGTGCCAGGCCCAGAGGTCCAGGTGCTGGGAATTCACAGACTGGGTCTCCTGGCCAGAGTGTGAACCCCGCCCACGGGCGTCTGAACAAGTCCGGGCGCTGCCCTTTGAGCCTACAGATAGCCCTGGTCCTTCTTGGTTCTGCATTTGAATTCCCAGTCATCTTTTCCTGGTGTTCTCTTCAAAGAGTCCAACATTTCAGCGAGTGACTTCTTTGTCCCTGGAGAGAAGCGAGTATTCTCCCTATTCCTCCCTTTGTGCCCCTTCGCCCATGCCCACTAATCCCTTCCTCGTCACTGTGTGTTCTGCCTCCTTCAACCTCTCTTGGACCCTGTGAGTGCTGAAGAAGGTTCCTGCTGACCTGTGCGAGCCAATTGTTAAATTTCCAGGTATTTTGCAAACTGGTTGTTAAACAGAGCCATTATCAAAAAATTAAGTCATAGAAATCTCTAATTAAATAAATTACATTAACAATATACTCAAAACTCACCATTTCTTAATTATGTTACTGCATTTTACTGTCGTCTACACTCTTGGGTCTCTGGAAATCGAATGCATTTCTCTGACAGAAATACTGCATGATGACGTGTCCGTACACACCCCTGCAACCCCGTGCTCGGCGCTGGCACACCGGAAGCTGTGATTGGCCATGGTAGTAGTATTTTCACCGCAGAAATTGGCAAAAGCTACAAATCAGGGCTTGGTTTGTTGTTTTCTTTATTATCTAGACTAGGAAAGTGATGGAGAAAAATGGAACCTAAAAGTGTGTCACATCCATAGTTGTTATGTTGTGACTAACACAAAAATTAAGAAAATATTCTACCAAGTTCAAAACCTATCACCTGATTCGGCAAAGAAGTCACTCATGTCATTAACAAATGAGTGACGTTAAGACAGTCATCTTCATTGTTTCACTTTTTTCTTACTTGTCAATGTAAACAAAAATATCAACCAACATTCGTGTTAGAACCATACTCGTTGGTCAATTGCAAAAACAGGCTTCCCTAGGGTACAAGGGTCCAGCAAAATTCAACGAGTTCATTCTGTGAGAATCAATGGGCTATGTGGATTTGCAATAAAGAGCATTTTGTATTTTATTGCTTATAAATTATACAATATACATCCTTCATGCCAAATCTATGACGAACTTGTACATCGGTGCAGATGTGTGTTTATTTGCTTTCTCACAGTGCTGGCAGCATCGGCTCGGAGGCCTCCCTTCTCTGCATCCCACTGCTGTTCTCTTATGTCAGGCCACTGTCGCCTTCCAGGTTTCATCCCCTCCAATCCCACACCCACTGGCTGACATCTCAATGCCATCGTGACGCAGCCCTCATTGGCGGTATCGGCGGCTCTCGAGGACCTTTGAAATTCGAGCCACAGAAGGCCTTGCTCTTCCCGTCCGCCTCTGCACCTCCTTTCTCGTCAGATGCCCACATTCACTCTTCGCTAAAGTTAGGCCAAACTGCCTGCTGCTCCCAGAATACTGCTTTACTCACTCATGCCCCTGGGCCTTTGCCCGTGCTTGTCTCTGCACGGAACGCCTTTCCTCACCTCCCTCCCCGCCCTCCTCCTGCTAGTTCTCACTTAGCATTAAAACCAAGCTCAAGCGTCACCTCTCCCCGGAGCCAGTGCCATCTTCGTTTCAGCACTTGCCATCACTGCAGGTTGTCACGTAGGTCGGCCTTTCTGAGCCTCCCTGCCCCAAGCTGGAGGATCCTTTGGGCAGTGAGAGACGTCCTCACAGCATCTAGCACCTGGGTTGGCATCAGGAGATACCTAGTAAGCTCCTGTTGAACCAATAAACTATTTAATTGGTCTCAGCTATAGCCTATAGCAAATCACAGGATTTAATCAGGAGAAATAGACACATCTCATCTCTAAATCCAAGTGTTGCTTACCTACTGGGTACAACGTACACCATTCAGGGGACGGGTACACTAAAAGCCCAGACTTCACCGCAATGCAATATATCCATGTAACAAACTCCACTTGTACTCCCTAAATCTACTGAAACTTAAAAAAAAAAAAGCAGTTGTTTAAACTGTCGAAACAGTTGCCTTTAAGCATACATATAAAATCAGAGAATCATTAACTTTTTAAAAATTTTCCATTGTTTTCTGGAAGTCAACTAGACATGGCCGGAGACGCTTTACCTTCAACCACTGATGCTTTTTAAGCAATCGCCAAAACACTCATTTCTGAAAGATAGTGACAACCACCATTCACTGGGCTATGCTTAGGCTCCAACTCCGTGCTAAGTGCCTAACACATGTCACCCCATATATCTTCAACAGCACTGTAACACATGGGGCATTATTATCCCCATTTTACAGATGAGGAAATTGAGTCTCTGGAAAGTTAAAATATTTGTTTGAATTTGCACAGATGCTGAAAACCAAAGTAGTGATTCAAACAAGGGCTGATCTGATTCTAAAAATCCATGTTTTTTCTTATGAGTCCATTCTTTACTGCTTAAAAAACAAATACAATGTCTATCGGGCCTAACCAATGGCCTGGAACAAATAATACCCAAGGTAAGACTACAAAGGTCACTGGCTCAGGGCCTAGTTCAGCGCTAGTATCCTTATTCTCAATACCCAGACCCAGTAAAAGGTTTGTCCTTTCCCCAGCCCAGATTTATAGGAAAAAAGTGAATGATGCCAAGGAGTACCTGTGTCCTTTGTCAAAGGCTGCATCCAAGAGCCTCCGTGACCCAGTTTAGGGCTTCATCATGGAACAACTTTCCAACAACCAGCAGGGATCTCTTGCAAGTCTGTCTGCCGAGCCACCAGTGCCGTTGCTGCTGTCTTTGTTTACCGTTTGTCACTAAGCACTTGCTACCCAGCAAGTGAGTCAACAAGGCCCCTTCCCTTTCCTGCTGCCGATCTCATTCTGGGGCCTGTTAGCAGGCACGGCCGGCCCAGCAGCCTGTGTCCGTAAAGCCGGTGACAGAGGAGAGAGCCAGTAAGAGCTCAACTGGATTAGGTGCCCCTGAAGGCAATGGGATTGCAGCTGAGCGGGCTTTTACACTGATGTCTCTCTATCTTTTGAACCAATCAAAAGAAAGAGCCCTGTAGGACACTGGGGGCCAGGCCCGCAACCGCAAGCCAGGCTCAGTTTCATCAACTCAGACACCCTCCGTGCCCTTTAACGGTGTCAGACTTTGCACCTACACCCAACAGGGCAGCAAACCGTGCAAGAGCACAACAGGGAAGGATGACCTGGCTCTTCCCATGGCAAGGCAAGAGGAACGTGACTGGAGAAAGGGGAAAGGAATTCTCACACTCCGTGGTACTTGGTTCAGAAAAGAATCAGCGGAGGTGGGGAGACGGGGAACAGCAAGAAATAGATCATAGCTTTGTAGAGGTGGGGTGAAAGAATAGATCTTTTGAGCCCTTTAAACCAACAGCAGTGTCAAAACTGAGAACTATTTCTTTAAAAAGAAAATATGAGTTTTTGCTCAACCAAAAAATAAAACAATACAACTTGATGAAACCCAGTGCTGGTGAGGCCATGGCGAAAGAGCACTCGCAGAGGCCAGCAGTGGGAATATGGACCAGCACAACTTCTCCGCAGGCAATCTGGTATTAACTGTATAAATGCACGTATCCTTTGCAAACCCAGCTGCTAGGAAGTGACTCCATGGACGTTCCTGCAAAACTTCGCCCAAGCATCTGAAGAAGGATACTCATTGCAGTATATGTTAGTAATAGCAAAAAATTGAAAGCCACCGAAGTGTCCACCTATTGCGGTTAGATAAATAAACTGTGGTTCAAACACAGGGCAAACCAACCACCTAGTTGTGCAAAGGAAGGAGGCAGACCTCCATGTGCTGACATTCAACAACTGCCAAGAAAATGTTTCACATAACAAAAGGTGTGGAATAGCCTAGTGTGGTTCTCTTTATTGCAAATAGCTACACAGAAACCAGGTATATATATACCTGTGAAAGTATTCTTTATGTGGAAGGAGTCACGAGAAACTTAGCAATGGTTGCTTTGGGGAGAGAGTTTTGAGTCATTCCTTAGGGAAATTATTGTTCGTTTTGATGTTTTCCTCCCTCTGCCCTTGTGTTATATTGCTTTTAAAAAAAACCTAAAAAACATACTGTTTTACAAAATTTATTGTTTTCCTGCTTATAGCTACCTATACTGGCATTCCCTGCTAGCTAGCAAAGCATTTTACAACATAGTATTTGCAAACGTCTCTTATTGTTTCTCCCAAATTTGTCTATTTCTGGAACTTGATAGAATGCAAATTCCCAGGCACCCCCTGGACCTGCTGAACCTGACTCTCTGGGGCAGAGCCGGAACATCTGCAGTTTCAGCAAGTGCCCACATAATTTTTATTCAGTAATTCGTTCAGGCCAACCACGAACAATTGAAGAAACTGAGTCCCAGAGAGAGAAAGCGAACTCCTCTAGTCATGCTGCTGGTTCACAATAGAACAGAAAGCGACACCTAGGTCATGTCCCGCCCAGAGATCAATGGGACCAGCGGTGCAGAGAGACACAGAGCAGATGAGGGCCCACGGAGAGCAGAGCAGGCGGAGACGAACACAGGTCAAGGCCACCCACGGGAAAGCTAGCGGACTCCAAGGTCCCGTGGCCTTTCTTCTCGTGACAACGCATTCCAGTTGCTGGCAAGCTGCTAGGAAGAGACCCCTTGAGTGCCCAGTTGCAAAAGGAAGTGCAAAATTCAGAAAAGGGGCCGTTGTTCCATGGTTTATCTGCCATTGAGAAGGGGAGCTCCGCGAGGGCACATCCTTTGTCCTTGCGCCTTCCACGTCGCAGGGTGCAGCACGCCCTCTGGATTTGTTCACCAATAAAGGGGCACGTGATCCTCCCACCGTTTCTCACTCAAGTATTTTCCTTGGCAAATGAGACATGGCCCATGATGGCTTTGGCTCACGTGTGCTTGGCACTGCTCGACCCCTCTTGGGTTGTGAGATGAGGGCGTGGTGCCACTGGCACAGCTACGCCGCCCTCCGCCCACGGCATGCCTTCCCACACCCCCAGGCGCCTGCCGGTCTGGGAGAGAGGAACTCTGCCTCCCCGGGTCTTCTCAGCTCCTGCTGTGGCCTCTGTTCGGCCCGACTTCGCCATTGCACAGACTGAGGCCTGGCCTGAGAGAGCACGGCAGTGACGTCCGTCCCCATCACTCAGTCACTATGGTCACCCATTCATCTCCTGGTACTCCCTGGCCACAGGAACGTGACCTGTCCGCTAAAACGAAATGCTTGCGAGAATTAAATGAACAAATGTGTGGCAATCCATGGCATGTCTTACTTGCTTAATGTAAGTTAACGGTCATCATTATTGTTGTACGTATTTTCACCTACGTTACCCTTTATTCAAACTGTGCTGAAATCAGCTCTGCACCAGGCGCACTCAGCAGAGCAGGCCAGGAGCACGGCGAGGAGCCTGCGTGAGAGCAGCTTCGTGCCGGGGTGGTCTACACGCCGCCCTCTGTATCGACCTCACAGTCTATTACCTGTGAGCAATCTCCTCAAATGAAGCATTTCTTTTTAAAAGTCAGAAATTTTTTATATTCTCTTGGATCATGTCCTCTTTGTCCATATATTTTCTTCCCCCAGACTAAAGGGCTCCCCCAAGTGTGGAGAGGAGCCCATAACGAAAGATGAAGTGCTGTGCATTCTCTGGGATGTGTTCTTTGCCTTTGTCAAGTTGCAGAGAAGAAAGGCCGTCCAAGAACAGACCTGTCCCCTGCCATGCACGCTGCATCTGTCCAGTGATCATGACACCCAGTGGCCACCACCGGAACTACACTCCACCTACTCAAGAAAGTCAGCCACAGCCCTACTCTGTTGGGGAGACCCGGGGACTACTTGGTGAGCAACACTGCCTAATTAAGGTGACCGTTTCTTAGAAATTAAAGACAAAAACAACGCGGTCCTCAGAAGGCAGCATGTAACATCGATCAGAGCCAGACTTGAGTTTCAGCTCCAGCTGCTGCCAGACTGATGAGCATCACTCGGCCAGCCTGCAAACCATTTCCACCTCTGAACTGCAGTCGTAGCCATGCCTGGCTCATGAAGTCGGCATGAGGATAACGTGACATTCTGGATGTGCCAGTTTCATGCATGGCCGGTTCTCTCAAAATGTTGGTGCCGTCACCCGAACATCCTCAGGTCCCCAGCTACGGGATTCAGTGTCATTAATCCACAGCCCAAGGCCCCTCTTGCTTGGGTCCTTGAAAACTGATGTTTGCCGCACATTTCTGGAACCACCAAAGAAAGCCTACGCATACCCACAAATCAGTCCCCGTCATGACGCCCAGGTACCATCATAGCTGAAGGGGCACAGGCAGTGCACGCCTCACTTCTACCTGCTCTCTAGGGGGCCACCTAAAAAGGGACACATGGACAGCTTTGTGGCAGAAGGAACAAACCGCTCCCATCCCTGTAGGAAGGCCCATTGCTGATGCCGTGGCTCTGCCAGTGTTGTGAGCGTTGCCTTGGGCTGGAAAGAGGCCCCGCGCTCACGCTCCGTGCCCACTCAGGGAGAGCCCTGCCAGGCTTGCCGGGCCCCAGTGTGTCGCGGAGCTATAGGGACTCCCAGTGCCCACACACTGCTTTTCTCTCCCTGGAGCGGACGTGAAATGCCAGCTACATGCCACCTTCAGAGCCAACATCCCGTCACACATTCGGTCCTGCTGCAGAACACTGCTCACTAGGTCTGTCTCTTTCTTCCTTTTTGATAAATCCCTATTCAGGGGCTTGTCTGGATTCCTCAAAACCTGTCCTCCACGGCCTAAGTGAATCCCGACTGAGGCTATACTTTTTATCAGTTATCCATCGCTGAGTAACGAACCAGCCCAAAACTTAGTGGCTTAACATAACCATTTTGTTTGCTCATGGTTCTGTGGGTCAGCTTAGCTGGGTGGCTTTTCTAGGATCACACATGTGACTCCGTGAATCATTTGATGGTTCGATGAGGGCCTGAGGGTCCAAGATTGCCTCCTTCACATGCCTGGTGGTGGCGCTGGCTGTCGGCCGGGTCTTTATCTCCTCGTGTGTCTCATCTTCCACTTGGTGCCTGCAGCTTTCCAAGAGGACAGCGGTGAGAGGCCCCTTGCTGCCGGAGTCTGAAGTCCTGCAGTGCTGCTTCTGCATTCTGATTGGCTAATGCTCGTCACAGGACCAGCCCAGAGTGAAAGGAAATGTCCCGCACAGGGAGGGGGGCTTTTTGCAGCCATCTTCCCAAGCAGCCCGCCACACAATTGTAGTTTTTGTTTGTTTATCCTTCCTCAGTCGGTTCCTCGTCCTTCATGGAAATTAGGACTGTAAGCTAATACTCAGAGGTGGAGGAAGGGAAGGACTTCAGCATCAAAGCCACTTATATGTTTCTTTTCCTTCCTCACCTCTTGTCCTTGTCTTATTTCTGTCTCATTTCCTGCAAGTGTTTGTTGCGTGGATTCTTCTTTTTCTTCCTAACCTTAAAGACACCATTTCTAAGCCAAAAGCAATAGCCCCAGCACTCCAAGAGCTTCCCAGGGACCAAGAATCAGTTTTTCAGGGCCAAGATCCAAAAGTGTCATAGTGACCCAGTGACAGCAAAGAGGTAATAGACGTGGGCGATGATGGAGAGAGGCCATTTTTAAAGGTTCTTAGGATCCCTTATTTGGAAAGAGTGTTGGTAAAGGAAGGATGGAAAGAACCTAAGGCCAAGGCAGCAAAAGGGCATTTGACAGTGATTGTATTACTTCTCTAGATCAATCTAGGGAGAACGGACACTTCTGCAATACTGAGTCTTCCTATTCATGAACGTGGTACATCTCTCCCTGTACTTAGGTCTTCTTTAATGTCTTTCAATCAAGTTTTATAATTTTCTCCTGTTTAAGGCATTTAAGGCTGTCACATTCTCTAAATACTTCTTAGTGCCTTTTCGAACAAGTGTTTGGCTACTGAAGTTGCTGCTGACACTCTGGATGAAGAGCAGAAGGGTTATGTGGTCCAAATCAGTGGTGGGAACAACAGACAAGGCTTCCCCATGAAGCAGGGTGTCCTGCCCCCGGCGTGTGCGCTGGCCGTTGAGTAAGGGCATTCCTAGAGGCCAAGGAGACCCGCAGAGAGAAAGCACAACTCAGTTCAGGCTTGTAGCGTGGATGTCAATGCGAGTGTTCTCAAGGCTGTTGTTGCAAAAAAAGAAAAGAAAAGAAAAGAAAAGAAAAGAAAGAGAGAGAGAGAGAGAGAAGGAGGAGCAGGATATTCCTGAACTGACTACTAAAACTGCGCCTCATCACCTGGGGCCCACAAGAGCTGGGAGACTCCACAGACTTTTCGATCTCGCCAGTGCATTGTGATAAAGCTCCCGAATAAAGAAGGTCAGAAACTCAGGGCCAAAGCACCCGGGGGTCCCCATCTTGTTACGCTGCATATCCGGTGACTCAGACATCAGCGTATTGCCCCGAGGAAATAGCATACGAAGACAAGTAAGGAAGAGGCTGCAGAACATCCTAAACTTTGGCCAAGAGAATGAAGGAGGTCAAAGGAAAACACGAGAAACGGATCGCCAAGTCCAGAGCTCCCGGGGTGCTGCATCCCCACAGGTGCTTTCCTGTAGCCTCCTCACGGCGCTAGAAAGGGCCCTTTATTAAACTCTGCTGAGTGACCCCAACTGAGCGATGGGGATATGGGCCGATACAAATATATAGTGCAAATACCCTGTAAAAGCCGTAATGGAATTAAAAGTTAAACTTCTTGATTGATTGACCTCCCTCCCCCCATCCTTGAGGTAATTCCCTTCTTGACGCCGAGCACATACCCTTAACCCCCTTAATCCCATTATTCCCATGGATGGGCATCTTCACTTGACCCTTGCTGAGGGGAAACCAACCAGTCAACAACCACCCAATCCGCTTGCCCCCCCCTCCCCTCCCCCTCCCTCCCCCAGGACGGCACGGAGACACTCGGCCCCCTCTTACCTTGACTGCCCTTCCTCCACTGCCCTGAAGACTCAGCCGCCCCTCAGGACAGGCTCTCTTCCCCAGGGCCATATGCCTGACATTCACAAGGTGTCTGGACAAGTTGCTAACCCACACAACCATCCTGAGCAAGTTCAACGCCAAGGCAAGGCCATGAAACTTGTGGGACTCAGTACAAAATGAAAATGGGGGAGCTGAACCCTTGTTCAAAAAGCAAGAAAAAAAGTCATTAAAGGTACTAAAATATAAATGTTTTTCCCCTAAAATATCTTATTACTTATCAAGTAATAATGATTCATGACTAACAACATAAACCTGCAAGTGACCAAAAAAATCTATTTCAGTGTCATAATTTTACATACTACAGTAAACAATAATACTTTACTAATGTGGTGTCTTGATCATAATATTTTTCTGGCTCACTTTTCTAAGTTTGTCAGGTCATCAAAACTTATAGCTTTAGCAACTTAAAAAACTAATTTTCAATTAATATAATGAGCAACATCAATTGCTGTTGGCAAGTACAGGAAGGCAAATAATTTTTGATAATTTTAAATTTTGAGAAGGATCTTTTTGCTTATACAACTGTTACTATACTGTTAAGAGTATCTTGTAGACCCTGAAAAATCAGGATAAATTTCTGATAATTATTTCAAAATATAAATTTTAGCACATCTAGAGCTGATAGTTCTTAAGGAACATTTTTTCTAAAAATATTAACTTTACACAATTTAATTTTATGTAAATTGTGCAATTTTAAATGTAAATTTATACAATGGCATTTTAATGTTTCCTTGGACATTTCCTGTAATTTGTGGCAGATGAACAAGAAACAAAGTGGCTTCATGGTTTGTGTATAATTCAAAACACCTATTTATGCATTATTGCTACATTACTGTATTTTCAATGACAATGCAAAGTTAATTTTAAAATTTCTTCATCATTAATAATTGGTTTATCTCAAGCTTCATATAAAAATAGTGTTCTTTTTCATTGAACGGGACAATAGTTCATCTTAATTTCTTTTTCTAAGCCTGTGGATATTTACTTTGTAATGTTGCAGCAGTTTTCAAAACCAGATATTCTAAACTCTTTGAAGAACTCTAATAACTCCTTGATATGCTTTATTGCTGTGCCTATGTTGCATCTCTATTTTGTAATAAAAGGGTAATTTTGTAGTTAACGAAGTTTACTGCCTGAGCACTGGCAGTTTCTGACCTGGAGTGCAGGCCAAAGAGTTACTATGTGTGCAGATGCCCGGAGGGGCTGTGGGGCCTGATGCGGGGACACCTCCTCCTGGGGTTCCAGCACAGCCCCTTCTCTCTCTGGGCCACGGCCACTGTCTCCGTCATTCTCGCTCCTGCTGCCCTGCCATAGCCAATACCAATCTGTGCCCATGTTCTGGCCCGGATTGTCCCGTCAAGGTCCCGCAGTGCCCCAGAATTCGCCAGGCGAGCTGTGGGGCGGGCACGTGGGCCTGAGTCCGTGGTGCACACACTGCTGGCTTGTGTATCTCCTCCGCTCATGCGTGAGTCTCGTGTGCCATCGACTTCACTTACGAAGCACAAATCCGAACATGAAACTACAAGAATTTCAGGATGGCAACAGCAGAGCATCACACCAGCCACGGACCCCTCCCAAGAACAGGGCCCTGTGTGACTGCGCAGGTCAACGCCCGTGAAGCCAGCCCAGCGTGAAGGGCTGCCGCATCAGAAAAGTGGCCGTATGACTTAATCATTCAAACCTGGATGCTTTTGAAAGTGAAGGACACACAATAACCACACAGGGCACCAGGGCCCATCCGGAACAGTCTGTGACATTTGGTCCAACTACTGGCCAAACACAAGAGGCTCACAGTTCCACGATACTTGCTGTGAGTGATCTTCACTTCTGCTACCGGCCCACCACGCACGTTTGCGAACACACCGAGGGGTGCCCACGTTGGACACTTAATCTATACCTCACCCAATTCCATCCAGCTCTCTCTTGCATGCTCTTATCTGTATGTACGAACATTCTCAGCCCTAAAGAACTGAAAACCTTGCTCCCTGTGTGAATTCTGCCGACGTATTTGTCCTCTCGGCCTCATGTCCTTCCTGCCCAGCCTGGGCCCCAAACCCTTACCCCTGTCGGCTCGGGGGCACCTTCAACTGCCTTCACTTCCGTCTTTCCGTTCAACATGCCCAGGAAAACCCCAGCTCCCAGAATCCCCCCCAAGTGTTGTCTCATTCTCTGCCGGGGTCGACAAGGATTCTAGATGAATGTCCACACTCATGTCACCGACTCCGTGGCTTTCAGTCTCAGCCGAGCACTACTCAAGGCTCCTTGAACTCACCGTTTGTCTCTGCACTCTCGAACGTCTCGCCTCGGGCTTACGAGCTGTAGGACTGTCTGGGGTGAGGAGAAATCCAGTGCCTTGGCTAATCTCCTCAGGGGAATTTTGTTTCTGTGTTGTTTTTTCCCCCACTTTTGGTTAAAATCTGTGCCCCAGAGACCAGCTCTTAATAGTTGGGTTTTTCTTCGGCTTGCCGGTTACAGCCCTGTCCAGTCTCCCTTTGGGGCTGCAGGTCTCAGAAACATCGGGGGAAATTCTGCCTCCTGGGTCCTGATGCCCCTGCTGTGAGGTTAGAGCAAGCCAGATATTTGCACCCGTATCAATTCATGTGGTCCCTCCTTCTCTAAGTGCATAGGTATTTGCCGTGCCCTCACAAGCGGTTTCAAATGAGACAGTCCCCATCCTTACAAGGACACACCCTTGCAATAGACCTTACTTGACTGTTTGAGGATGGAGAGACCCTCACAGTCCCTGCCTTTGAGAAGCGGGTATTTGTGACATCTCTATTGCTCTTGCTGATGCCAAAGAGAAGTCCTGCTCTCTGCTCTGCGCAGACTGACAGTCACCAACCACACTTAGGCTTTTCAAGGAAACAGACTACTGCAGGGGGCAAGAGGTGAGCGGGGGTCACCAATCTTCATGGCTTACCATGCTCAAAAGTAGATTTCTCTCCTGCTTCAGATGAATTGCTTATCCCTCAAGCATCCTTGGCACGTGGACTGCCTCAGGATCGGGAAGGAATGCTTACTTATTTTCCCTCTTAGCTGTCCCTCATTTAAGAGGGCCACTCCCTGAAGGGTTATGACATTTCCCTTATGTGTTTTCCGAAGTTCTGAAACCCTACTCTCCTCTACCAGCTTCCCAGGCCCACAACAGCCCTGAGCTGCCAGATGAGAATGAATCCTGCAGGTTTTTGGCAAGTGAAGCAATGAAACTCACCCCCAGAAGCAAAGCTGTCATTGTCTGGGAATCTGTTTCAGGAATAGGATTAAGAAGCCATTGAAAATTCCTGTGCCAAATTGTCTTTTAACCTCTGCTTTCCAGAAGCAAGAGCATCTTCTCAGGAGCATCAGAGGGCCTTGGGGGCTCACCTCTGAGTCAGGGATGCGAGATTGTCCCTTCAGAGGCCCCTGGCAAGGCAGTGGCAGGGAAATGCATTGTGCTCGATTTCTGAGGGCTCCGTGTCACCCACAGACAATGACTCTGAACTCTCCGGTGATGCCAGAATCTCCTTCTCATTACCCAATGACACCACAAAGAGCCTTTTCAAATTTGGCCGAGAATGAGTGGGACTGTTGGCAAAGGTTGGTAATTCATAGCGGTCTCCCTGCAAAGGGTCATTGATCATTGGTGCAATGCCTGCTGGTCTAGCATGAGCTCCAGTTTCCCCTTTGAAAGGCCTGGAGGTAAAGGTGGAGGTGGGGTGCGGGGGGCTTTCCTAGGACTACCCCAGGGAGAGGGGCCAGGAATCAGGTGCTATCTTCTTTCCACCTCAGGGCCTAGACAAATGTTCTGCAGCACAGGAGTTGTAAATCAGCAGTCCCCAACCTTCTTGGCACCAGGCACCAGTTTCATGGAAGACAGTTTTTCATGGACCAGCGTTGGGTGAGGGAGTGGTTTTAGGATGATTCAAGCACATTACATTTATTGTGCAGTCAAACCTCTCTGCTAATGATAATCTGTGTTTGCAGCCGCTCCCCAGTGCTAGCATCACCGCCTCAGCTCCACCTCGGATCATCAGGCATCAGATTCTCATAAGTCGCACATAACCTAGATCCCTCGGATGCACGGTTTACGGTACGGTTCGCGCTCCTGTGAGAATCCAGAGCCACTGCTGATCTGACAGGAGGCGGAGCTCAGTCGGTGATGCCAGCGATGGGGAGCAGCTGCAAATACAGATGAAGCGTGACTCACTCACCCTCCACTCACCTCCTGTTGTGCGGCCTGGTTCCTAACAGGCCACAGACCACTACCGGTCAGTGGCCTGGCAGTTGGGGATTGACGTTATAAATGGCAAAATCCTACCAAACTGTAAGAAATTTTTAGCTAAGGATTATAGATGGGGTAGGGCATCCATGCTGAGAGGTGTGGCAGAAAGCCCTCTTTTGAAATACGTATTTATGTAAAACAACAACAGGGAATTTATTTTATTTATCAGTTATAGGACTTTAACAATATGTTTTTCTCCTCCCATTCAAGTGCCTTTATCTTTTTCTCCAGGGGATAAATATTGAATATTTTCAATATCTGGGTGCTGTGGACTAAATTGTGTCTCTGTTCCCCTCCCCAATTTCGTATGTTGAAACCCTAACGCCCAGTGAATGGTATACAGAGGTGGGGCCTGTGGAAGGTATTCGGTTTAGATGAGGTCATGCGGGTGGGGCCCTCATAATGGGATTGGTGCCCTTGTAAGAAGAGACACCAGAGAACTTGCTCAGATTCTCTCCCTCTGCCACGTGAGGATGAGAAGAGAAGGCAGCCATCTGCAAGCCGAGAGGAAAGCCCTCACCAGAACTCAACCACACTGGCACCCCCAATTCAGACTTCCGGCCTCCAGCACTGTGAGAACATAAACTTCTTTGTTTAAGCCACCCAGTCTATGACGTTTTGTTGTGGCAGCCCAAGCAGACTGAGACAGTGGGTGTGGAAGGAGAGAGGACAATTTAGAATAAGTCTATATAAGTTGTGTGTGTGCAGGCAAAACATTAGACAAAAGAATTAATAATAGAAGTAAGAATTAAGAGAAAACTGAAAGCAGAAAACCTATGGAGAGCTGAATGTTCTGTCCAATCTGCTCTGAGATTTCAAAGAACAGACACTATGCCAAATTTATTAATCTTGGCTACAATCAAAATTACCTGAGGGGGTTTGAAAAAGCCTACAGAAGCCTGGGCTCCACCTCAGACTGCTGAAGAAGTGCCCAGGTGTGGGTGGTTTTCAAAGCTCTCAAGGGGATTCAGATCAGCAGGCTGCCCTGCAAGCCAGTGTCCTAGAGCAGTGGTTTTCAGACCAGAGTGGGCATTGGAAATGCCTGGAGGGCTCGTCAAAGCACTGCTGACCTCCTTCCTCAGGGTTTCTGATTCAGCAGCTCTGGGCTGAGTATGAGAATTTGCATTTCCAACAAGTTCTCAGGTGATACACTGGTGTGCTGCTCTCAGGAGCCACAGTTTGAAAACCACTGCATTAGAGGAATAAGTACTGACAATTTTTTTCACGTGAGCTCAATATGGGCTCGACTAGCTTAGTTATTTCTCTTTTGTGTGCACCTGGAAGCAAAGATGAAATACCACCCACTTCTGTCTCCACTTTGTTTTGTTCAAGTTGTGACCTAAAAGTTCCAGTCATTTTTGGTCCCTTCCTACCCCTGGTGACATAAGCCACGGTTCCTGTAGTTGGAGAGATCAGTTTGCAATTTGAACACCCTTCTTTCCTTCCTCTTCTCATGCAACCAGGCCCTGTCCTGCCCGCTTGGGAGCCAGGAGGCGCTACCTTGAAAGAGCCTCAAAGAGCATGGAGAGTCAAACGGTGACTGACCAAGGTGCTGAACCCCTTCCTCCTGCGGAGGGAAAAGCAGACTTGACCAGGGACAGTGGGCGGGAAACCAGACTGGAGGCTTGAAAGCAAGGCAAATGGAGAAGGACAGGGGTAAGGTGGCATCAGAAGAGAGGGAGCATTCTTGGAGATGCCCTCCTGCAAGCCTTCATGAGTAATCACCCCTCCAACTCAACTCTCCACTCCTGGAGTGAGGTCAGGGAACTAGGAAGTAAGTGTCAACTTTCAGTTTCTGCACCCTGAACGGTTTGGCGACACTCACCTGACACCTCAGCTGAAGAACTGTCTCCAGTGCAATCCACTGTGTGTGTGGTCTGGGGGATGACAAGGGAAAAGGCAGTCTGGACAGGGTGCAACCTCTTCTTGAACATCCTTCAGGGCTCCAGCAAAGCCTGAGTTTAAGAGGCTTGAAGCTTCCCCTCCCCTCCTTCCCCCAATCCCAGCCTCAGAAAGGCCCAAGGACTAGCTGTCCACAAGACAGCTCCCCTGCGACAAGAGGCAATAAGCCTGAATTCCCTAGCTTTTCCTCTTTTTCTGAGTCAGCCCTGCATAGGCTGACAAGGAAGAATGAGGCTTAGCACCACATATGGGTTACGAAAAGCATTTTGAATCTGTAGATTATCAGAGATGATTATATTCAACCAGAAGTAGCAAAATGCTTCCTGAAGTCACACACAGACATGCACACATGTAAATATGTGGAATGTTCTTTCTAGATGCAGTTACTCAGAAGCTGACAGTGGTAGGCTGATGCTAAGGCAGAAGCTCACCCTGCTGAATGAAACAGGGGCTGTTAATAGCACCACAGAACTGGGCGTGAACCCTGGGGCTCTGTTCCTGGCAACTTCCCTCACTTCACGACTGCTCTGATGATGATATTGTTTTCTTTTACCTTCAGGTCTTTAATTTTCCTGGTGGAGAGTAATTTATCTGGTGGAGAGATACCTACCACCTCCATCTGTATACCCAATCACATCCCCTGCTCCCCGGGTAACACATTCACGTTTATTCCCTCTCTTCCGTGTTTATTCCGTCTCTCGCTCTAAACAGAGTCTTCCCATCCCATGTGAAATACGCCAGGCTTCACTGCCCGACTCACCCATATTCACCCCCTCTATTTTCTCATCTCCCATCCATTCCCCAGCCCACTTTAATCCACTTCTGGTTTTATTACTCCAGGATTTCAAGCCTCCTTTTATGCTTAATATTAATTTTGCATATTTATTGATCACTCCTTTCTTCTTGAATTTCTCTTTCCTGGTTTTCCGTCTGTCTCCCTCACAGGTCCATCACAGGCTCATCTTCGTGGCCACTCAGTGCTGAAGTTCCTCAAGCCTGTTCCAAGCCCTCTTCTCTCCTCACGCACTACCTTCTCTCCCTCTGGCCTAGGCTACCTCATTCATTCCAAGGCTCCAAGTCATCACTCTCTGTCATCTCTCACCTAGCTGAACCTCAGCTCTGCATATCCGGCTGCCAATTTGGCATCTCTTTCGGGCATCTCAAAAGCCTTCAAACAACCAAACAACCTGCTCTCATGATCTTTCCACTACAACCTGGACTTCTTCCAAGATCCCTACCCTGGTGAACCAGCACCAACCTCCATCCTTGGCCATAAGCCAGAAAGCCATGAGTTTTCCTTGATGAGTCCCGCTCCTTCACTGTGCCACCTAACACTTGCAGAACGTGCAAGTTCTGCACATTGGATCTCCGGAACAGTTCTCAGATTCTTCCACTTACTATTTCCATGACCATCACCCTGGACCAAGCCTCCACCTCCTGCACCTACACCACTCCGACACTTACCTGGTCTCCTTCCAATAAAGAATCTTCAAGATGCCGCTCTGATCATGCCACCCCCTCCGCTGAACATGTCAGGGGCTTCCCATTGCACTTAGGATAAAAAGATTTTCAGCACAGCCAGTGTGGCTGTACTCGGTTTGATCCCTTTGCCAGTCTTCCTGACTTCAGCTCATGGCTTCTTCTTTCTTGTTCTTCTAACAGAGATGGCATCTCCTCAATTTCTCCAACTTACCCAGCTCCATCTCATCACAGGACCCTTGCACACCAAGTTAGCTCTGTCTGAAATATTCCCTGCCTAGTGAAACCTCTTCTAGGCTCCAGTGGCAGTTCCTCAGGGAAACCTTTCCTGGCCTTACTAATTAGTATATCAATTGGTTTCATGATACCATGTATCCTTATCCATTTGTATTATAATACAGTGATAATTTTGCATTTGTTTACTGTTATTATTTTCATATTATAGTGATTAAGTCTGTAAGCTCTATTCCTGGCACAGAAGAGGCATGAGATAAATATTTTTCGAAGAAGTAAAGGAAGGAAATGAAGTTTGAGAGGGAGGGAAGGAATAGAAAGACAATAAATGAATGAATGAATGCACCCACTTTGTTCCATTTCAGAATCACTAGAAACAGGCCAGCCCAATATGTAAAGGGAAAATAGTCTACCTGAATTTACTCATTAAAACAAATATTTATATACTCATTATTAAAGTAACTTATTTCTGATTGTGAACATAACTGTTCCTGTTGAAAACCATGGGAAAATGCCCAAAGTATAAAAGAGAACCGAATCGCCCTTCATTCCACAGTCCAATGATGAACCACTCTGCTAAAATAATTTGACATATTTCTTTCCACGTTTTTTTCTGTGTATATATATAGTACATAAGTGGGATCATTCTATATATACAGATTTGTTTCTTGCTTCTTTCTCTTAATGATACATTGTGAACATTTTCCCGTGTTAAGAATTCCTTGAACACATGGCGTTTAAATTGCTGAAATGCATTCTCTCGCAAGGATGTACGTAATTTAAACGGCTTTCCATCCATTGTTAGCTATTTAAGGGCTTGTCAATTTACTTCTTCCATAACTAATTAACAGTTACACACTTTGTGGGGCCTCAGAGGTCAGGCAAGAACCTGGGAGGAGGTGAATTTTGGAAAAACAGGAAGCAGCTTTTCCTGGAGGCCGAAGACACCATTTATTTGCCTGGGGGCGGACAGGTGTCCTCACAATGGAATGCGCTGGTCCAGGTAACAAGAGCTCTAGTCTCTCAGGCGTGTGCGGCGGCGGGGTGCCGGTTCGCCCGCCCCGCAGGTTTGGCCTAGGCACACCTGACTTTCAGACCCTAGGGCTAGACGCCCGCGGGGCGAAGACTCCGACCGGGCGACTGCAGCCAGCCGGGGGCGGCCGGCCTGGCCACGCGCCTCCACGTGCCGTCGCAGGGCCCCGCCCCTCCCTCTCCCGGCCACGCCCCTCGCGCGTCCTTCTCCCAGGCTCTCCCCGCGCCTCCGCCTGCGGGCGACCTCCGCGAGCACCGCGGCCCCCGGAGTAGCCCCGCCCCCGGGCTGCAGCTCCGCCCCCGCAATCCGGGCCCCGGGGCTGCCCCGCCCCGCGGGCGGCTGGAGAGGCGCGGGGGCGGGGCGCTGCGCGATGACGTGGGCGGGCGTGCGCGGTGACGGCCCGCGTCCCTGTTACTCAGCGGAGCGGCGGAGGCCGGACGACGCGGCCCTGGGTGCGGAGCCGCCTGCAGCACTGGCTAACGGCCGCGGCGACCGCCTGGACGGCGTCCGTCCCCGCTGGCGTGCTTCCCTGTCGCCGTTCGCTGCGCTGCCGGGTGAGTGCGGCGGGCGCCCAGGGCCCAGGCGGCCGCGGCCCCGCGCTGTTTATGTTATTGTGCCGCCGCCGCCTTCTCCTCTGCCGTGACCCCCTCCCGGGAGGGGCGGGAGCGCGCGGCGGGCGGGGGCGGCGCGGGAACAATAGCGGCCCGGGAGGCAGGGGCTGGCCGAGGGGGCGTGGGGCTGCGGGACCCGGGTGCGCCGCGGCCGCCCGCCCGCCGCCCTGAGCTCCGCCCGCCCGCGCGTCCTCGCGCGTTCTGCTCGCGCGGGTGCCGCTTCCACGTCGGGAGGAGAAAATGGAGTGGGGGGTGGATGGCAAGTTCTGAAACACTTGGGCGAAGGTCGGGACGGAGGCGCTTCCGTGGCCCGCGGCGCCCTGGCTGCCTCCCCCGGCGGCGCGTGGCTGCGGAGAGCGCTGGGGTCGGCGGGTGCTCGCGCCTGCCCGGCGCCCGTGGGGACCGTGTTTTGTTTCTCGGTGCTTTCTTTGTGCTGACGTTCCGGGCGAACGCAGGCGGCAACGCCGGAAAAGGCTGGAGTGGACTCCGGCTCTGGGCTGCGAGGGAGACCCCGGCCCGTGGCGTGGGCGGGAGGTGGCCGTCAACGTCGGCCCGAGCTCAGCGGTCAGCGCGCATTTCTCTTGAGGGTCACTCGGTAGTGACCTTTTGACTTTTTCGCCCCGTCCTCCCGTTTCTTTGTCTTGCACTGTGTTCCCGATCCAGAGATGGTAGGACCAAGTCCGTGTCGAAGTACTGTGGTGAACACTGTTCATTTCTAAAAGTTCTCTCTGACCTTTACCGTGAATTTAATAACATGTTCACTACATGGTATTAGACAATGTCCGGTGATGACCATTTTTACCTCTGAATTCACTGATCCTTCCAGCAGAATTCTGGTCTTTCAGTCCATTGCGTTTTGAGATAAGCATCCAGCAAGTACCTCCTTGGCAATTAGAACATCTGTTTATTTCTTTCATTCATTCAGCAACTGTTCAGATGGAGAGGTTTAATACGCTTCAGTGTAAGAGGATGCTTTGACCGAAGTGTAATAGCTGTACCTTTAAACGAGACAATCATGTAAACGTTGTGCGTTAAGGAAGGTATAATTATACTCTGGGTCATTTTACTATTTTTTAGCGGTACATCTGGAAGTTCAAGTGTAATGTTACGTTACGAAGTAGAGTTAGATTTGGTCTAAATATACAACAGCTTTTATTTATTTCTAAATTTTATTTTTTCCAGTCTTACAGCCTTACAGTCATTTGTAATGGTTACCTCAGATTCCCCTGCTGTGGTTAACGTTAAACCTAGGAGGTCAGATGCTGTTAAGTGAACATGTTTAGTGCTGTGCCTGACAAAAGCAAGCAACCAAACTGGGACTTCCTTGAGGGCAGGCCTGTCTTGCATCTGTTTCTCCACCACCTAGCCTGGAATATAGTAAGTGTTCAATTAAAGTTGGATTGATGAAAAGCTCTTTATAATCGGTAATATTTAAATCAAGCCTTAAAAAAACACTTTTAATGTTCTTTATAAAGTTAGAAAACTTTCACGCAACTGTCACTTCTAGATGGCTGAATGATCATTTCTCATGTACATTATCTGTTATGATGGCAGGGACTTTTGAATCACTTTAGTATCAATTTTTTTTCTTACTATTTCTAGGCCATTCAGTATCCAAAATAAAATGTTGTCTAAATGTTTTCTAATATGATTAATAGAGCAGTATAGGTTGTGGAGTGTGTGTCTCTGTGTGGGTACATTGTACCCACACAGATACACATAGAGTGGTATTTCAGTGGTGTCTGAAATGACTGTATTTATCCTTTTGTGAATACTATTTGAAAAGCTTTTGGTGACTCCTTTAAGTGGAAAAGCTAGAACAAAAGCTGTTTAAATGTTTTATGAGAAATATTAGATTTCTAATAACATTTTAGAAATGTTTAAGTTTTAACTTGTACTAACACGACTGGGGAAGCATATGGCCCTAAAACTCAAAATAATATCGGTTTATCCAAGTTACAGCTCTTTTCTACTCACTAGTTAATACATTTTAGCATTTGTTTTAGATATGAAAGAACTTGAATTGAACTTACTATTTGATGTAGAGTGAAGAAATAAGAAAATGATACTTTATTAAGGTAAGGGATGAAAATCTCAAGAAACCAAAATTTATTGCTTTACCTAGTTAAGGTATGTCAGATTCCAGTAAGGGTTACTGATAATCCTTTGGCAGTAGCTCATAGACAATGTATGGAACCAGAGTAGTGTTATTTTGTTTTCCAAATTCTGTTGGTTTTTAAAAATAGCAGCTTTATTGAAATTTAATTTAAATACCTTTAAATTCATCCTTTTAGAGTGTACATTTCAGTGGTTTTTAGTATATCTATAAAGTTGTGCACCGATGACCACTAATTCTAGAACACCGTCATCACCCCAAGAAGAAACTCCATACTGATTAGCAGTCACTCCACATTCTATTCCAAATTATGTTTTAAGGAAGAGATTGCACTGATTTTGTTAGTAAGTATATTCTTCTAATGAGTTTGAAAAGGGCTCCCTTAAAGCGAGATTTAAGAAAAGACCCTTCCTTCCTTAGTTGGGGTCATGCCTGAATCACCAGGGAGTGAATCTACCTGGCAGAATTGGAAACGACATCCTTCATACTCCTTTAGATCCTGATGGAAATGCCACTTGGAAAGGAAATTAGTGTTAAGAATATATTGTACCAAAATTAATGCTGTTAAAACCTTAACTGTTTACTGCTTGCCTAATATTATGGAAATGATCAAAATGAACATGATGGTGCTGGGTGAAACAACTTGAAATAATTTGTTGTTGAGTGATTAGTCACAAACTGTCTAGTGATAATTAAGAGGTTGTTGAAATAGGAGCCTGTTTATGATAGGTCTGCTTTGCCAGTGGGTTGAATTCTGACATATTTGAGTCATCTACATGGTTGAGATGCTTTGTTGCATGTATAGAAGTTTAAAATAATGTCTGCCTAATATTAAGATGCCAGCTCTGTAGAGGTCTCTGGTCAAGTCAGTGGAATGAGTAGTAGTAGCCTTTCTGATTAATGTGATGCAGGGAAGTCATTATAACCACATAGCTTTATCTAGGAATCATTTGCCTATTTCAGTGAGCTGTGATGCTTATCATCTTAGTTATGAACTCTTTACCTGAATATTTAGAAGCTTTGCATTCTTACTCTAATGCAGGTTAACTAGAACTTTGATTTCAGGAATGAGTTCTGATTCAACAGAATTTACCAGCTAAAAGACGACAGGATTATTGAAGTAAGAGTTGTCCTGTCATTCAGGGCTGTGGAACTGGAGCAATCCAGGAATCAGACCCAGGTTTTCAGTTCTGTCATCTAGACTTTGTCATCAGCAAGCTCTGGAGCCTTAGGCAAGTTGCTTAACGTTTTTGGCTTTAGAACTGTAAACTGAGCCTGTCAGAACTCTTTCTATAATAGAAGGTTGTTCTTTACATAGGTGGTTCTCCAGAAAACATACTGGGACAAAAAAGAGTCCTTCTTGGCTGGTAATCAGAAGTCCAGGTCAAGAACAGAAATCAAAGTTAGACTTTTGTAATTTTCAGAAACAGAAAAAATTATCAAGTTAAATTTTTCTTTAGTATCCAGACTTACAAAACAAATGGAAAGCTTCCGCATAAGCTAGAGATTCTTTGAGTAGTAGATTTTATTCATTTCGTAGCACCATGCCTTCTAAGGAGGCCTGATGCTCTCAGAAATGTTGTGGAAGATATGAAAATGAAGACTTAATTATCCTCAAGAAGCTTATGATCAAGGATGAAACTTAAGGCATCTCTAAACAGCACATTTATGCTCTTTTAAAATACATATGAGAGGGCTTCCTGTAAATAAAAGCCCACCTCAAATCTCTGGGTAGGCCAAATTTCATTGAAATCCAGTTTTTAAGATTGTGTGTCTATGTATAAGGCCTTTTGGAAAACCTACTAGCTGCCATTCTTTTTTATGGTGATAAGTTATATATCAAATATAGCAAATATCTGTGTTTCCTCTTCCCCTTTAGTAGTATATCAAATTTAGTTAAAATCTGCCAATTCTTTAGAAAGTTAAGGAACCCAAACCTCATAGTGATTGCTAACGTGGGCTTAAGAGTCGCGCCCTGAGTTCTAATCCATCCTCCAAATGTAACTATGTGGCGTAGGCTACTTAGGTTATATATCATATTTGGACCTGTAATTATTTGTTAACTGAGAAGAATAATAGCACATAACCTCGTAGGGCTATGAGGTGTAAATAAGGTACTGCATGTAATGTGCCCGGCACTGGTATGGTGTCTGGAACAGTAGATGTAAGTGTTCAGGAGATTTTAGCTATTGTTATCACTTATTATTTTTAACTTCAAACAAATGCAAAATACCAAGTAAATTTAAAACTAATGCACAGCATGCATTCTCATTCTCCAGAATAGGCCAGTTGTTTCTCTCTGCATCTCTGAGGGGGTTATTTAAAATTTGATCGTCTCATCTAATCTGAATTGACTAAAATGATTTATTTTAACATTTGAATCGTAATCCTCTCTACCTTAAAATTTGATAATGTTCCAGAAGCAGATATTGAAGAGATAGTATTTGCCACGTTCTCTAATACAAAGTTGTTTTACCATTTTTTATGCTTTCTCGCAGCAGGGAGTTGCCTAAGCTTTCCTAGGTTTATTTTGACAGCTATTTAAAGAAATTGGCATTCAGGAGCCCAGAATAGCTTTATCATGTAACACATTTGAAGACGATGGAATACTGTCATATCTTTTAAATTTAATTTTATTGGGATCTTTGATGCTGTGAAGATTGCAAATTTGTCAGAGACCTGGTAAGCACAACAGTTCATTAAATATTTTCTAGAGGCTTCTAGAAAAATAAGAGAGATTATTAGTAGCACCTTAGACATATTATCTTTTCTGTGTTTTCCTAAGTTTTCTAAGATTTCTATATAGTATTTCTATGCTTATAAGGGTTTATTAAATTTCTTGTTTCTTCTTGAGGCTAGCAACTGTGAGATGACACTAGTTTTATATAGGCAGCATTTATTGAGAAGCTGCTCTATACCAACCCAGGTAATAAGTTACATGGGAGCCAAAGGAAGTAGAAGTCAGTTTCTGCCTTCAGTGATCTCAGTATAACTTGAGAGAAGATAAGGACAAACATAAGTGCTTTTATGTCATAGCACAAGGAAGCAAATACTGTTAGTCATTTCATTGGGAATTTCTTTTGTCATTGGGACATTTGGGGACTTCCAAACCTTACATTTCTTGCCCTGCCTTTATATTCACTCCATAAACTTTAGAAAGCAATATGACTTCTTTTCTAATTTCTGGTTTAAGTTGAGAGTCTGGTACAGACTAGTCAAAATCCAAATTATAAGAAAAGGCAAATCTTATAGTCACATTTCGGAATGTAACAGGTATAAAACTAAGTACATGAAAAACAGATAATAGAAAAGATGCTACTCAGATACTAACTGGAATCCTCAAACCCTCGTCTTGAAACTGTTGCAACTTAAGGCTACCTCTGTGCTAGGAGCACTTTCTTTAGTCTTAACTCTGGTATGGAGAAGTGTGGGCTTCACTGCTTCCTGGTGCTGAGAGGCCCAAGTCTGTCACCCACCTTGTATCTGGGGACACTATAATGGAAAAACAGCCACACACACCTGCTTTGCTAAGCAGGAGACATCAAAAACATCAGGAAGTTGCTATTTCCTAAAAGCTGTTACTGGAGTAGAAACTCACAATTTTCTGGCTTATTCCAGAGATGGTGGCTCTCTGACTCTCAGATTACATTTGAATTAGCCAAAGGTGAGATAAAGTAAAGCTACTGCTGTTTAGGTTTCCCTGTGATTTGAGAAAGGGTAACTTTGCAGTCAAAACAAACAAAAATCAAAGCATCTGGTTTTATCTGTTATTATTGAGGATTTAATTTAAAGTTTTAGTGATTTTATTTTATTTACGTTTCATTTATATTTTGACTAGTGTATTCACTTTGATTCAGAATTCTAAAGATTTAAAAAAAAATACACAGTGAAGAATCTCCTTTTCCACTCTGCGCAGCTACACAGTTCCTCTGGAACTGTGTTGAGTTTCCTATGAATCTTTCCAAAGATAGTTTATATATGCACAAGTAAATACAGATGTAAATACTCCCTGATTCAAAACTCTTGACCTAGATGTATTTCAGAATTTTTTTAGAATTGTAGAAAGATAATATAGGGCATCTACTGTATTGTCCAAGATCCCTAGTAGGAGGTGTCAGCATCCGATAATCAAACACATTAATATTTCTCTATTGAAAGCATAAATGATATAATAAATGGGATGAATAAAGTCTTATGCTACTTCTTGTCAGATTTTGCCACCAAATATATTTGTCCTAAACATGTTAAAGAACTTTTATTTTTCACAGCTTTATAGGTTTTCCCCTTGTCGTTGAAAGATTATGTGTCTTACATATATGCAATGCGGTATATCCTCTGCCCCCTTTTTTAAATCTAAGTTGTTGCATGCTGTGTATACTGCCCGTTGCCTCTTTTAACTTAACAATGTAGCTTACAGATGATTTCATATCAGTTGTATCAATACATAAATAGTAATGCTTTTTTTTTTTTTTTTTTAAACAGCTTCATGATATTCCATTTGTCTGAAACAGCTCAAACAGATGTTTTGGCTCCTATAACAAAATACCATAGATTGGGTGGCTTAAACAACAGAAATTTATTTCTCACAGTTCTGGAAGCTGGGAAGTTCAAGATTAGGCTGCTTAATCAATTTGGTTGCTTGGTGAGTGCCCTCTTCCTGGTTTTATAGATGGCTGCCATCTGGCTATATCCTCACATGACCAGAGAGAGCTCTGGTCTCTTCCTCCTTTATAGGGATACTGATCACATCATGGGGGCTCTACCCTGATGACCTCACCTAAACCTAATTACCTCCCAAAGTCCTCACCTCCAAATATTATGTCATTGGAGATTAGGGCTTCAACGTATGAATTTGGAGGGTCACAGACATTCAGTCCATAACATCATTATACACGTGTACCATTTATTTAGCTCCTTTTTGATGTATGTTTAGATGGTTTTCAGTCTTTTGCTATCAAAAGCCATATGCAGTGGGTTACCTGTGCATATATCATATCACACTTGCATAGAAATGTATAGGGTAAGTTTCCAGAGGTGGAATTGCTAGGCTAGAGTGTATGTGCATTTGCAATTTTGATATATATTGCTGAAGTGGAGCCCGTAGAGGTTGTCCAACTCCCATTCCACTGGCACTGTGTAAGGGCGCCTGCTGCTTTCCTCAGCGCCTCTTTGGTGAAATTAAATATCTTTTATCTTTTAAGGGCTGTTTGTATTTTCTTTCTTCTGACCTGCCCTTTACCTTTCATAGTTTTTCATAGTTTTCTACTACTTTGTTGCTTATTTTCCTAGATTAGTAGGATTGACTTTTACATTAGGGAAATCAACTCCATGCTATTTTTTTGGAAATATTTTTTCCAATTTGCTGTTTTCCTTTCTACGGTAGGATATTATTTATGGGTCCAACCTTTTTTTTTTTTTTTAACCAGGTGACTGTCCATTTGTCCCACCATTATTTATTAAATAATCTTTGTCTTATTGATTTAAAATGCCAGCTTTATCATTTACTGAATTTCCATGTGTATCTGGGACCATTGGTTCCATTGACCAATCCGCCCATTTGAGAACCAAGCCATCCTGTTTTAATTATTGTAGTTTATGCTGTATTTTTTGTTAGGGCTAGTTTTCTGTCATTTGTCTTCTTTTTATAAGTTAATTTTTTTTTCTTTTAAAGACAGGGTCTTGCTCTGTCGCTTAGGTTAGAGTACAGTGGCATGATCATAGCTCACTATAGCCTCCAACTCCTGGGCTTCAAGTGATCCTTCTGCCTCAGCCTTCAGAATAGCTGGGACTGCTGGCCTGTACCACGACTGGCCTGTCCAGCTAATTTGGTTTTTTAAATTTTTTATAGAGGCAGGATCTCACCATGTTGCCCAGGCTGGTCTTGAACTCCTAGCTTTAAGTGATCCTCCCATCTTGTCCTTCCAAAGTGCTGGGATTACAGGTATGAGTCACCATGTCCAGCCATTTCTCTTCTACTTCAGAAATTTTTTTCTGGCTTGTATCTTATTTTATGTGAACTTTTAGAATCCACCCATCTAGTCTAGTCTAGTCCCTGCCCTCCTCTGCCAGTCCTTTTGCCATTTCTGTTGGGATCACTTGATTTTTCATTTTATTTGTGTAAAATTTACATACAGTAAGATGCACAAGCATTTATATGTACAACCCAATAAAAGTTTGCCTATATATATATATGCACCTGTGTAATCCCCACATCAAGATACAGAACATTTCCATCACACAGAAAGTTTTCCCACATCCTTTCAAAGTTGATACCTCCCTCCATGCTTGACTTCAGTTAACAGATTCAGTTTGCTGTTAGGATACTCTATCCAAGAGTATAGAAAACTTAACCATTTCATTTGTTCATATCACTTTTTGGGTTCCTAATAGCATTTTAAAATGGTTTTTTTGTTTTTGTTTGTTTGGTTTTTTGCTATTTTATATGTTTAAGTTTTTCTGCTATTTATTTTTCTTGCTGTTGGAAATGGCATCTTTTCTTCCATTTCATCCACTGTCTGGTTATATACAGGAAAGCTTTTGGCCAGACACGGTAGCTCATGCCTATACTTCTTAGCACTCTGGGAGGCTGAGGCGGGAGGATCACTTGAGGTCAGGAGTTCGAGACCAGCCTGAGCAAGAGCAAGACCCCGTCTCTACTAAAAAAATAGAAAGAAATTAACTGGACAACTAAAAACATAATATATAAAAAATTAGCCAGGCATGGTGGCGCATGTCTGTAGTCCCAGCTACTCGGGAGGCAGAGGCTGGAGGATGGCTTGAGCCCAGGAGTTTTAGGTTGCTGTGAGCTAGGCCGATGTCATAGCACTCTAGCCTGGGCAACAGAGCAAGACTCTGTCTCAAAAAAAAAAAAAAAAAAAGGCTTTTATATATTATTTAATATTTTGTCTGTTAAATAATAAGTCCTCTTTTTGAATCTTATTGTTACTAATAGTTTTGTAGTTGAATTTTTTATTTTTCAGATGTAAATCATGCCAGCCTTTTTTTCCCTTTGATTTTTACCTCCTCCCCCAAACTTTTATATCTCAATTTTTTGCTCTTATTGTATTGGTAGCAGTGACTTTAAAAGATTATAGTTTTCCTCCGTAATATGTAGAACAGGAACCAAAATGCCTGTGTATTTGCTGAGTATTTAAAGGTATGAATAATAGTGAAATCAGGGAGAGATTATGGGAGTAATTAGAGTAGTGTGAAGCTTTCTCTCTAAGGTTAATGTGAATAAATTTGAGATGAATTTTGGTTTTCAGAATGTTAAATGGATGATTTGATAATGAACACAGGATTTGTAATTAACTTCTTTGTGTCTTATTTGATAATACAACCATGCACTGCATAAGGGTGTTTCAGTCAAGGTCTGACTATATGACAGTGGTCCTATGAGATTAAAATACCATATTTTTACTGTATCTTTTCTGTGTTTAGACATGTTTAAATACACAAATACCATTGTGTTATAGTTGGCTACAGCATTCAGTATAGTAACATGATGTGCAGGTTTATAGCCTAGGAGCAGTAGACGTTACCACAGAGTCTAGGTGTGTAGTAGGCTATATCATCTAGGTTTGTGTAAGTACACTCTGGTATTCACACAATGATGAAATCGCCCAAGAACACATTTCTCAGAATGTATCCCTGTCCTTAAGTGAGATATTACTGTATATACAGGCTGCATTCGTGAGCTTTGCACACAGAGGCAGTTCCTAAAAATATAACTTAGTCTGCTGTTAGAAAGCATACATTCAAGGTAGAGGTCAAGATATATAGAAGTGAGAAGTGAATGAATGTAGACAGGAAGGTCTTATGCTTGGAAAAATGACACTGGCAAAAATCAGCAAGTCAGGAAAGCATTTGGGTGAGCGAGGGGGTGGAGGGAGTGAATTTGATTTGGTGATTGGGTTTGAGGTAGCTCATCCTTATGAAATTATGTGGTTGTTATTTAAGTTACTTGGCTGACATTCGGTAGAGATCTCATAGCTTAATGGAGATTACCTAGTTTATTTTCTGTATCTTCCCACCTTCCCCAAAAAAGCTGAGGCAGTTTACTGCTCAAGGGCCCACACGCGCTAAGCTAGAAACGAAAAATCAGAACCTAGAGAAAACAGGAATCCAGAATATAACGATATTCATAGCTTATACTTATTCAGCATCTATCATATACCAGGCACTGTTCTCACTGTTTAAACATACATTAGGTTGTTTAAACATCACACAACCCTACAAGTTAGGCACTGTTATTCCCATTTGATAGGTGAGGAAGCAGGCACAGACAGATTATGTGGGAAATTGTTGGTGATCTTGATGAGCAGTTTTATTAAAGTGGGAAGAAAGAAGCCAAGTTGAAGTTGGTTATTATAAAACAATGAATGAAAATTTTTAAAAAAGAGTGAGAAACAAGCAAGTGTTAACACAGTAGGTACAGATAACTTTTTCAAGATTAGCTGTGAAGTGAAACAAAGAAATGGGCTGGTAGATAAAGGAAAACGTGGAGTCCAAAAAGTGCGAGAGTGAAAAAGGGAGAATACTATATGCAGGAAACGGGGGTGCAGCGCATAGGCAGAGAGTTTGGCTCTCCTTAGAGGAGCCATCAAACAGCAGGGAACGCAGAAAGCCATGTGCCCTCGCAAGGATGTCTGGTGGTTGGAAGGTGAAACCTTATCCTCCTGCCTTTCATCATCGTCTCACATGGCTTCTGTTTTCTCAAAGAAGTATGAGATTCTTATGGGCAGAGGGGAAGAGGAGTGTGGGGAGTTTGAAGCAGTTTGCCAAGAAATACTGATTATTTAAGGTTTGAAATCTTGAATTTAAAGTTGTATCAGTCAGCCTCGTTTTGTGATTTTTCCCGCCAGCATGATTTAATGGATTAGATATGAGCACAGACAAGACAGATAGTTGGATTTATCCAAGGTGAGATTTTGCCAGGTATATCAGAGTTCTCCAGAGAAACAGAACTAGTCGGAGAGATAGACAGACAGACAGACAGACTGAGATTTCAAAGACTTTGTTTTTGTGAGGACTAGCAAGTCTGAAATCTGCAGGGCAGGCAGGAAACCCTTGGGCAGGAGTTAATGCAAAATTTTACCTTCCTCAGGGAAACCTATTTTTGCTATTAAAGTTGCAAAAAATTCCACCTTGCAGTTCTGCAGTCATCACGTGGCAGGGACTCGCCTTACACGTCAGTCTCTGAGAGCGCCGGTGCCGGTGCAAGCCAGCAGCAGAGGCAGGAGGCCCTGTTCTTTCAGCGTACAGAGCTCAGGTTACTGCTGCGGTAGCTCTGATCTTGCCTAGACACTCAGAGTATGAGGATGGCATCACCTGCGGACGTATCTACCAAGAGATCGTCACAGCCCTTGCCCTGGTCTGCTCAGGCTGCCGTAACAAAGTACCGAAGACTCGGGTGGCAGGCCCAGGGCAGGGAATTGCGTACGGGAGGGGTCTGGTCTCTCAGGCTGCTGTTCAGCATTCTGAATGCAGGGACTGGTGGGAAGTGTTGGGTGCTAGAGTGAGTCAGACCCAAGGGCGGGAGGGTGGTGGTGGGGGCATGGAGGCCCCGACTGTGAGACAGGAAGCGGGGGATCCTGCTTCAAGTCCGGCCTTGCTGCAGGCGGTGCCTTGGGCATTGCTTTGGGCACCGCTGCAGCGTTACCTGCCGAGCCAGGAAGTCTCAACACAAAGGGTCAAACTGCCCTGATCAGAACAGGATGGAGGCAGAGCAAGTTCCAACCGGTTAGAGCCAGGATGATGAAACAACACCATCCCTGCCATGAATATTTCTCCCCTCATTTAGCCCTTTGCTTCACTAGGAAGGCAACGGGAAATAGGGGCCGGTCTCTGCTGCAGGGAGGGCCAGCCTCCACTCTGTCTGTGGAGTAGACTTTATGTGGTTTCTGAGTAAGTCTCACTTTCACTTTGTACTGTCAGCTCGCTCCTGAATTCTCTTTTGTGTGAAGCCAAGGACCCACTTGGACTTCAAGTGGCTGCTAGCACTGGGAGCCACTTTCTTGTGTCACTCGGCACATCTGAGACTGGAGGAACTCTTAGGAATAGCTTCAGCACATTTTGAAACATGGTAAGTTCTAAAAGAAATACCCCTGTGGTGTGGGTTAGATGTATCTATCTCAGATTGATCATTGTGTGGATTTTCCCATTTAATCCTTCTGTGCTAGCATCAGCTATTTATTTTTCTGTGTACCAAATGATGGCTTTATTTGCTAATCTCTAGCTGAGTAGCCTTTGGACAAAGTATTTCACCAAACTTCCCCAGGTCTCCAGTGTCAGATGTTGAACAGCAGAGCTTGGCTGCCGTGAGTATGGTCCTCTGGCTCCTGCCAGTCACCCGTCACCATGGGGTGTCCCTAAGTGAGTGTTTCCTAAGTGTTCGAGTTAGTGTGTGGCAAGAAACAAAGACCAATCAAATGAGAATGGGTCGATGCTATTTCCTCAGAGCTGTTGCAGCAAGGCGGCCAGCTGCCGTCACTCACGTCTTGGCACACACTCCCAGGCAGGCAGAGGAGTGGGAAGGCTTTCTGTGGACAGGAGGGAGGCTGCAGGTGTGCCCTGACTGAGGCTGTGGGCTGGGGACGCTGGAGGCAGGCTGCCGGAAAGCAGGGCGTCCTCTGGGACTGGTTAGGGATGCATGTTTAGCTTTCTTTGGTTGGTCCTCAGTTGGAAGCAGGGACAAAAATTAGGGAAACTGTCACTTATTAATCAAGTCCTGGCCATTTTGGGTTGATTGCTACAAAATTTATTATCTCATTTCCTGGATTATTACTATAGGTAGCAGTCTAACTTCCTGCAAGTCTGCCTTAACAGGGGGCTGTCTTCCTGGGCTGGTTATTGTGGATAATGGGTTGGTTTTCTGGGCAAGTTTCTGTAGGTTGTGGGTCAGGGTTCTGCTTGCACAGACAGTCTGGCTACTGTCCATTCGCACATTCGGTTTCTTAAGTGCTTGGACCTAGTACGCCCTCCCTGTAAAGTGGCCAGACCATAAAATAATAATTTATTATTATTATTATTGTCACTCCCACTGATGATGTCCAAATTATTCACCTAGATGGACTTAGGATGAAGTCCTGCTATGTCGGTGGCTTCTCTGAGGGGCATGTGCCCTGGGCCGCTGCCTGGTCTTGCTGGACCTTAGCAGGTCTCCCTCTGGCCGCTCTGCCCAGGCCCCAGTGCGTCAGCGTGGCCAGAGGCACGATGTAAATATCTGCTGAGTACTTGCCACGCTCCTTCCCTGGAGGCTCAGGGTCCCGTACTGAGGTCACCGTGGTCGATGTGCTTTGTGTTTTTGCTTCCCCATCAGTGCCGTCTCCAGGCTGGTGTCTTCCTCTGCAGGTCCTGCCGTCCTGGACCCTCCCAGGCCCTCTAACTCCACGCCTCAGTTCTCTTCCCCCTGCTCTCCCTCGTTTCCTGTGGTACTTTCTCTTGGTTTCAAATTTTTCTTTAGTTTCTTATTATTCCTCTGACTCTTCCCTAATTTTCACAGCTTCTAAAATATTTCCAGAATGGGAAGTTGTACACTTTTTCCTTTTGTTGTTACAACAAGTTACCATGAATTTAAAGGCTTATACCAACACGAATTCATCACTCCACAGTTCTGGAGGTCGGAAGCTTCCCCGAGCTGAAACCAGGGGTCAGCACGTCCATAGAGCTGTTCTATCTAGAGGCTTTAGAGGAGGAGAATCTACTTCCTTGCCTTTTCCAGGTTCCAGAGGTCATTTGTATTCTCGGCTCATGGTCCCTTCCTCCACTTTCAAAGCCAGAAGAGTAAGATCTCCAAGTCTGTCTGTCTGTCTCTCTCCAATCTCTGCTCCTGCCCTCACGCCTCCTTCTCTGACTTGGACCCTCCTGCCTCCCCCTTAAGGACCCTGTCATTACACTGGGGCTACCTGGATCGCCCAGGCTAATCTCCCCGTCTCAGGGCGCTTGACTTAGTCGCCCCTGCAGAGTCCTCGTGCCAGGTAACGCAGATAGTCACTGGTTCTGGGGACTAGGACGTGGACAGCCATTGCGGGCTGACCTGTGCCCCTGTCAAAGTCCTATGTTGAAGTCTTAACCCACCAGTACCTCAGAATGTGACTGTATTTGGAGATGGAGTCTTTAAAGAGGTGATTAAGCTAAAATGAGGTCATTCAAGGGGGCTCTAATCCATTATGACTGGTGTCCTTATAAGAAGGGGAAATTTGCACAGAGACACAGGAAAGTGTCACCTGCAAGCCAGGGAGAGAGGCCTCAGAGAAAGCCAAGGGCAGCTTGATGCCCGGCTGTCAGCCTCCAGCATTGGGAGGAAACAAGTTTCTGTTGCTGGAGCCACGCAGCCTGCGTTACGGCAGCATAACAGGCTAATAGGACACTCTCTGGGCAGTTATGATTCTGCCGACCACAGAAGTTACAGTCTAAGTCTTGCCTAAATTTAGTCTGTTTTAGGAGCATTAACATTTCTTATTTTACTTGAGAGGCATAATAAACCGGAGGCCTATATGCATGGAAAGGCATAAGTGAGCTGAGAGGTATGAGCCCCTCAAACAGCGAATGGCTCTGGGTCCGAGATTCAGCGCGGCCTCTGCCAAGGCAGCCCGGTGCAGGACTGGAGGAGCGCTGGGATTTCTGAGCAGCAGTAGTTTGTCCACAGCACAGAGACACTCTCCTAGTAGAGATGAGAAATCGTGGACCCAAACTGGAGAGACTGATAGAGAGGTCGATGGTGGGGATCCTGCGGGGTGCGTGGTGTATGGACACGCACCATCCTAGGTGCAGACAACAGGACAATTGTCTCAAGAGAATTTATGAACAATAATAAAATTGACTAAAGTCCATGCACTTGTTATTATCACCGTGGGCTAGAAATTCTACACAGTCGATGACAAAATATTCCTGCCCGCAGCGATTGGGGTGGGGAGGGGATTCTCTCTCTCTTTCCTCCAGCATCACCAAGGAATTGCCACATGGTGCCACAGGTGACCAGGAATGGAGAATGAGGAATAAGCGTGGCTGTGTCACAGGATCACAAAACGATTTGTGTAGTTATTTTATGGGTTTCTCCTCCACTGCCCCACAAGTGTTGTGAGGGAGGGGGTTGTGTTTAGTGACTGCCACAGCGTCATGGCCTAGCACAGCTCACGGTACATAGTGGGCACTCAAAATATTACACAAATGAGTGAATGAATTCTGTCTGGAAGGGGCTTTGGAGAATGAGAGGAAGCTGATTTATCATTTGTACATTGCTTTTCAATTTTTAAAGGACTTCCACGTTCGTCTTATCATGTGGTTCAAACATATGTTAATACATGTATGACTCTGACCATGGCGCTCAATTCAGGGAAGTCGTGGGACTTGCACACAAACACTCACGTGATCAACAGCAAAACTGGACTTGGAAAGCAGTCTTCTCATTCTGAACCATCTTATCTGGCTTCTTACTTTCCCAGGTAAAGAAACTAAGGTCGAATAGTTTTCACAAGGTTACATATCTAGCTTACATAAAAAACAAAATCATAGAGAATATTGAAAATCTGTCAGGTAAAAATAAACGTTATTTTCCTCCATTTCTTTTATTCTGGTTCAAGGCAGATTCCTTAGCCACTGTATAAACATGTCTAATGTCTTCTTTGGATAAATGTCTGTTCAGATCCTTTGCCCATTTTTAAAATCAGGTTATGTGTTTTCTTGCTATTGGGTTGTTTGAGTTCCTTGCATATTTCAGGAATTAACCCCATATGAGGTGTATGGTTTGTAAACATTTCTCCCCTTCTGCAGCATGCCTCTTCACGCTACTGGGTTCCTTTGCGGTGCAGAGCGTTTAAGTTTGACGTAATCCTGTTCATCTGTTTTTGCTTTTGTTCTTGTGCTTTTGCAGTCATATCCAAAAAATTATTGCCTAGACCAATGTCAAAAATCTTTTTCTCTGTGTTTTATTCTAGAAGTTCTTCAGTTTCAGGTCTTATATTTAAGTCTTTAATCTATTTTGAGTTGATTTTTGTATCTGTTGTGACATGGTCCAATTTCATTCTTCTGCATGTAGATATCCAGTTTTCCCAATAGCATTTATTGAAGAGACTGTCCTTTTTTCCACTGTGCGTTCTTGGCACCTTTGTCAAAAATCAGTTGGCTATAGATATGTGGATTAATTTCTGGGTTCTCTATTCTGTTCCATTGGTCTATATTTCTTGCTGTTGTTGCTTTTAAATTTTATTTCAATAGATTTAAGGGGTAGGAGTGTTTTTTGTTGCATGGATAAATTGTGTCATCTGAAGTCAGGGCTTTTAGTGTACCTATCATGAGAATAGTGTACGTTGTACCTGATAGGTAATTTTTTAAACCTAACCTCCCTCCCCCCTCCCCCTTCTTAGTTTCTAATGTTTATTAAACCACTTTATGACCATACACATCCATTGTTTAGCCCCAATTTATAAGTGAGAACATGTGATATTTGTTTTTGCATTCCTGAAGTACTTCACTTAGAATAATAGTCCCCAGTTCTATCCAAGTTGCTGCAAAACACATTATTTTATTCCTTTTTATGGCTGAGTAGTATTCCCATTGGGTCTATATTTCTGCTTTTATGTGAGTACCATGTGGTTTTGATTACCATAACTTTGTAGTGTATTTTGAAATCAGATAATATGATGCCTCCAGCTTTGTTCTTTTTGTTCAAGATTGCTTTGATAATTCAGGGTCTTCTGTGGCTCCATACAAATTTTAGGAGTAGTTTATCTATTTCTGTGAAAAATGTAATTGGAATTTTTATAGGGATTGCATTGAATCTGTAGATCAATTTGGATAGTATGGGCATATTTAAGACTGTTACGTCTTCCAATCCATGAACATGAAACACCTTTCCATTTATTTGTGTGTTCTTCAATTTCTTTTCTCAGTGTTTTTTAGTCTTCAATGTACAGATCTTTCACCTCTTTTTCCTCTTCTCTAGGAAAAAAATTTATCCCTAAATATTTTAATTTTTTTTGTAGCTATTGTAAATGGGACTTTTTTTTTAGATTTCTTTTTCAGATACTTTATGGTTATTATATAGAAACCCTACTTATTTTTCTATGTTCATTTTGTATCCTGCCACTTAACTGAATATGTTTATTAGTTCTAACAGCTTGTTGGTGGAGTCTTTAAGGTTTTCTATATATGACATCATGTCATCTGCAAACAGATAATTTTACTTCTTTATGATTTGGATGCCTTTTATTTATGTATTTATTTTTGTCTAACTGTTCTGACTAGGACATTCAGTACTATATTAAATAGAAGTGGTGAGAACAAGCATTCTTGTCTTGTTCCTGATCTTAGGGAGAAAAGCTTTCAGCTTTTCACCGTTTAGTATATGTTATTTCTGGGCTTGCTATATATGGCCTTTATTATATTAGATACATTTCTTCTATATCTGATTTATTGAGAGATTTTGTCATGAAAGTTGTTAAATTTTGTCAAATGCTTTCTCTGAGTCTGTTGAGGTAATCATACGATTGTTATCCTTCATTTTGCTAATGTGTATGATATTTATTTACTTGTGTATGTTGAACCATCTTTGCATCCCAAGGATAAATCCCACTTGATCATGGCACATGTGCTGTTGAATTCAGGTTGCTAACAGCTTGTTGAGAATTTTTACATCCATGTTCATCAGGGATATTGACCTATAATTTTCTTTTCGTGTAGTCTTCTTGTTTGTCTTTGGTATCAGAGTAACGCTGGAATTATAAAATGAATTTGGAAGTATTCTCTCCAATTTTTTAGAAAAGTTTGAGAACAATTGGTATTTTTTTTTTAAATGTTTGGTATAATTCATCTATGAAGCTATTTCGTTCAGAGTTTTTTTCTGTTGGAAGGTTTTTGATTACTGATTTAATCTCCATACTCATTAGTCCATTAAAATTTTTTATTCCATCATGATTTAGTCTTGGTAGATTTTATGTTTCTAGGAATGTATATCCATTTTTTCTAAGTTATCCAATTTGTTCCCAAATAATTGTTCATTGTAGTCTCTTACAATCCTTTGTATTTCTGTGGTATCAGTTGTACCTCTTTCATTTATAATTTTATTATATTTATTTAATTTTTTTATCTTTTTTTCTTACTTAAGCTAGCTAAACGTTTCTTACAAACCTAGCTAAAGGTTTGTCAATTTTGTTTATCTTTTCAAAATACCAACTCTTAGTTTAATTGGTATTTTCTATTGTTTTTCTAGTCTCCATTTCATTAATTTCTGTTCTGATCTTTGTTATTTCTTTCCTTTTGCTAACTTTAGGCTAAGTTTAATCTTTTTCTGGTTCCTTACAGTATAACCTTAGGTTGTTTATTTAAGAGCTTTCTTCTTTTTTGACATAAGCATTTACTGCTATAAACATCCCTCTTAGAACTGCTTTTGCTACCTCCCATAAATTTTGGTATGTTATGCTTCCATTTTCCTTTCTCTCAAAATATGTTTTTATTTCTCTTTTGATGTCTTATTTGATCCATTGGTTGTTTGGGAGTGTTTAATTTCCACCTATTGGTGAATTTTCCAATTTTCCTTCTGTAATCAATTTTTAGATTCATACCATTGTGGTCAGAAAAGATACATGATATGATTTCAATCTTCTTAAATTTGTTAAGATTTGTTTTGTGGCCTAACATATGATCTTTCCTGTATAATGATTCACATGTGCTTGAAAAGAATGTGAATTTTGCTGCTGTTGGATGGATGTTCTGTATATGTCTGTGAGGTCCATTTGGTCTGCAGTGTTGTTCAAGTCCACTGTTTTCTCATTGATTTTCTCTCTGAATGATCTATCTATTATTGAAATTGGGGTGTTGAAGTCCCCATTTACCATGATATTAACTTGTATTTCTCCTTTCAGTTCTGTTAATATTTGCATTATATATTTAGGTGTTCCATGTTGGGTATATAGATAGATTTACAATTGTTATATTATGTTAATAAATTGACCACTTTATCATTATATAATGACCTTCTTTATCTCTTGTGACAGTTTTTACTTAAAGTCTTTTTGATCTAAGTATAGCCACCTTTGATCTCTTTTAGTCACTATTTGCATGTGATATCTTTTTTCATCCCTTCATTTTCAAACTCTGTGTGTTCTTAAAGCTAAACTTAATCTCTTATAAGCAGAATATTGTTGGATCTTGTCTTTTTATTCATTCCGACATTCCATATCTTTTTTTTTTTTTTTTTTGAGACAGAGTCTGGCTCTGTTGCCCGAGCTAGAGTGCCGTGGCATCAGCCCAGCTCACAGCAACCTCAAATTCCTGGGCTCAAGCGATCCTCCTGCCTCAGCCTCTGGAGTAGCTGGAACTACAGGCACATGCCACCGTGCCCAGCTAATTTTTTCTCTCTATATATTTTTAGTTGTACAGATAATTTCTTTCTATTTTTAGTAGAGACAGGGTCTCACTCTTGCTCAGGCTGGTCTCAAGCTCCTGACCTTGAGTGATCCACCCGCCTTGGCCTCCCAGAGTGCTAGGATTACAGGCGTGAGCCACCCGCCTGGCCCAGACATTCCATATCTTTTGATTAGATGATTTAATCCATTTATATTTAAAATAATTATCAGTAGCTGTGGACAGAGTTACTAGCACCATTTTGTTAATTGTTTTCAGTTAAGTCATTGTTTTCTTTAGCTCCAGAATTTCTCTTTTGTTCTTTTTTGTGGTTTTTAATCTCTTTATTGAACTTCTGATCTTGTTTGTGTATTGTTTTCCTGATTTCATTTACTTGTTAATCTGTGTTCTCTGTAGTTCACTGGGCTTCTTTGAGACAATTATTTTGGAAAAATCCAAAGGTAAGGCGCAACAACCATTCTAGTTGAGAAGGAACCAGCAAAAGAACTCTGGAAGTATGAAGATTCGAAGAAAAAGAACACCATCAAAAGGGAACAACAGCTCTCTAGCAATGGATACCAATCAAAATCAGAAGACTGAAATGAAAGATGAAGAATTTTGAACACAGATTGTAAATTTTAAGGAAGCTTGATGAAATGCAAAATAAAATGGAAAGCCAACACAAAGAAACCACAAAACAATGCAGGAAATGAATGAAAAATTCACTAAAGAAATTGAAATATTAAAAAAAATCAAACAGAAATTCCAGAAATAAAAAATTCATTCCAGGAATTACAAAACACAGTGGAAAGCCTTAAGAATAGGTTAGATAAAGCAGAAGAAAGAATCTCAGAGCTTGAAGACAACATCTTTCAATTAAACAAATCAGTCACAGAGAGCAGAGAAATGAGAAAAGAGCAAAGCCTACAAGAAACATAAGATTATGTTAAGAGGCCTAGAATAAGAATCATAGGCATCTATCTGTGAGGGTGAAGAAAATAAATATGGGTTGGATAATTTGAGGTAATTATTGAGGAAAATTTCTCTTGCTGGAAATCTAGATATCCAGATACAAGAAGCTCAAAGGACCCCTGGGAGATTCATTGCAAATGGGAAGACACCACAACACATAGTCATCAGTCTGGCCAAAAGAAACACAAAAGAGGCCCTCCTACAAGCTGTAAGGCAAAAGCAGCACATAACTTACAAAGGAAAATCCATCAGACTAACTGCAGACTTCTCAACTGAGACTTTACAAGCTAGAAGGAACTGCGGTCCCATCCTCAGTCTTCTCAAACAGAATAATGCCAAGCCTAGAATTTTGTATTGTGAAAAACTAATTTTCATATATAAGGGGGAAATAAAGTCTTTCTCAGACAAGCAAACTCAGAGAATTTGTCCAGAAAAGACCTGCCCTGCAGGAAGTACTCAGAACTGCATTATTCACAGATCAGCAAAATAGACACTAATGAGTGTAAAATCACCCAAAAGCTAAAAGTCAAAGGCCAGATACCACAATGACTCAAGAGATAAAAACAAAGCAACAAAGTTCTACTCAACAAGATGAACAGAAATCCACCCATTATCAATTCTTTCAGTCAATATTAATGGCTTGATTGCCCACTAAAGGGACATAGGCTGGCCAAATGGATGAATATACACAAGCCAAGTATCTGCTGTGTTCAGGAAACACATCTAACCCACAAGGACTCATTGAGACTCAAGGTGAAGGGATGGAAAACAATGTTCCATGCTAATAGAAAGCAAAAGAAAGTTGGTATAGCAGTTGTCATTTCGGATAAGTTACTCTTCAAATCAACAAAAGTAATGATAGACAAAGATGATGTAAAGGGAACAATTCAACAAGAAGACATAATAATTCTAAATATTTATGCACCCAACAAGGTACATCCAGATTCATAAAGCAAATCCTACATAATCTAAACAAAATGATAAATAGCAGCACTGTAATAGCTGGGGACTTCAACAACCCTGTGACAGAACAGGAAAGATCCTCCAAACAGAAAATAAACAAAGAAACAATGGACTTAGATAGAAATCTAGAACAAATGGGCCTAACAGACACTTATAGAACATTTTACCCCAGAACCACTGAATATATATTCTTCTCATCAGCTCCAAGGACATTCTCTAAGCTTAACCACACCCTAGGCCACAAAATATGTCTCAAATTCAAAAAAATAGAAATTATACCATGTGTTTTCACAGACCACAGTGGAAGAAAATTAGAAATCAACTCCAACAGAAACACTCATCTATACACAAAGTCATGGAAACTAAACAACCTACTGCTGAACGATGTCAGGTCAAGGAAGAAATTAAGATGGAAATCAAAAGATT
>CAUYSK010048909.1:0-23317 GCA_963575035.1 Avahi laniger | reverse complement strand
TTATTTATCCATTCATCAAACATTAGGATTGTTTTCACTCTTTGACTTTAGTGAGTAATGCTGCTATGAACCGACGTGGCCCGGCTTCAGACCGAGGAATGAACACAGAGACATAAAGACGCAGACACATGACTGCAGCCCGTACAAAAAGACACAGACACCACAAGACAGTATGAGGCTGCAGCGAAAGCTCTCACTGTAGCTGTTTTATTTATAATACAGGCTGTTTGGCAACTGTCCCACTGTAATTTCTTTGTTCCCACACCATCCCGACTCAACACGTTTCTGTTCCTTGTTGTTTCGTCTCCGGTGAGCAGATGTTTGCATCTAAACTCTCTAGCCCTTCCTGTTTGCAGGGTGAGAGTGCTCTGGACTTGCGTGCAAGGCCACAGACATGTTCTTGAGAAGAACAACAAGGAATCGTTCCCAGGCACAGGTGTCCTCTACAGTGAACACTTGCGTACAAGTCTTTGGAGGAACATGTATTTTCAGTCTTCTTGGGTTTATACCTAGGAGTGGAATGGCTGGGTCACATGGTAACTCTATGTTTGATCATTTGAGGAACTGCCAGACTTTTTCCCAAAGTGGCTACACTGGTTTACGTTCCTGTTGGCAATGTTTACAGTTGCATTTTTTTCACATCCTTGTCAACACTTGATACTATCTTTCTTTTTGATTATAGCCATCCAAGTGAGAGTGAAGTGGTATCTATCTCACTGTAGTTTTAATTTGCATTTCCATAATTACTAATGATGTTGAGCATCTTTTCATGTGTTTTTTGGCTACTTGTATATCTTCTTTGGAAAAATGTTCATTTAGATCTTTCGCCCGTTTTTAAATTGGGTTATTTGTCTTGTTATTATTGAATTTTAAAGTGTTTTACATAGTTTGGATACAGGTCCCTTATCAGATTTGCAAATATTTTCTTCTATTCTGTGAGCCATCTTCCTTCTCTGTTCAATTTGTTACTTTGTTTAAAATATTTCCTGTTTTAATTTAAAAATACTGAACTAGAAGATTAAAAAATTAGATTTCTTCTCACAGTAAGCTTCAGTGATAGTTACAGAACTGTAGTTGGTTGAGTGTTTCCATGTGCCAGGCACTGAGCTAAGTGTTTGACATGCATTTTCTCATTCAATGCCATGAGGTAGATTCTAGGATTATTAGTCTTCTCAGTTCATAGATGAGGGAATGAGATTTGGAGGGGTTAAGTATTTTGCTTAAGTCCCACAGCTAACAAATGGTAAACCCAGGATTGGAATTTGTTCAGGCTCTTAACCATTGCACTATATCAAAATGTTAAAAATAATTTTGCTTCTCATTTTGAAAATCCAAATAAATAAGCAAAAAACTCTTTTGAACAAGAATTAATATTGACACTGACTATTAAGACGTTCTTTCTGTTCCTTTCAGCCCCATAGATGTGTACCTTCCCCTGCCGCAGAAACTGCCATGTGTTCCTCCTCAGTAACCCAGGCAGGGCCGCGTTGATAATCACTTGGTCACATTCCCTCTCCTTTCTCTCTAATCCAGTCTGATTAATCTGCTCACATTCACCGTCTGGGGAAACAGCTTCTACGTCTGCTCACTGTCACGAAGGCCAGGTGCCTTCGCACTGGAGGTGGCCTTCTGCAGTCTACCCTCACTGTAACTTTTCTAGCCCAGCTTGCACCATTTTGCGGCAGAAGCTCTCTATCAGATCAAGTTAATCTACTCACAGCTCGCAGCACACCGCGTTCGTGTTCATGCTGTTCCCTGTCTCTCTCTGCCTGCTGCCGTTATTCCCACTTCTCTGAGCCCACATCGCCCATGGCATTCTCACTAGTTACCTAAGGGGCTTCCTCTGGACTCTTTCAGTGATCCTATACCATTCATACACTGCTTTTTGATTGCTCTCTTTTGTCCTGGAGTGTCACTTCAATAAGTATTCAATAATACTTTGTCTTGGGGTGGTATTTCAATTCTGAAACCTTAATCATCTTGGTTGCCTCCCATTGTGCCAAACCCAGTGGCTCAAATACAGCAATCATTGATGAATGCTTTTTTTGTTAGAATTTGAAACGAATTTTTGCTTTTCTCTTTAAGACCGATGTTGTTGTGAACTCCATTCCCTCGAATCTTGCTCTTAATAAAGGGCCCCTTTCTCAAGCCCTCTTGGAACAAGCTGGGCCAGAGCTCAAGAAAGAATTGGACACAGCCGGACAAGGGGTATCTGTCAGCGTGGGCACAGTTCTGCAAACCAGTGGTTGCAATCTGCACTGCCAACGGGTGCTTCATGTGGTGGCTCCGGAGTGGAGAAGTAGTGACACATCTTCACACAAGGTGGGGCCAGGTTTTAAATTCTCTAGGAAACTTGCTATCTCTTTGGACTCTCCTTGCAGTGTCATAGATTGGACCTTTTCTGTTTCTCTTCCATAATAATGTTATATTTTTGACAGGTTCCATCATCGTGGCCATTTCTTTCAGCTGTAGCTGACTTCTCCTGAGGACTAGTTAATACATGAATTGGTTGTTGTGCTTAGCAATTATTGGAGCTCAGGGAAGGGTTATTGAAGATGGTACTTCCTATGAGGAAAGCCAGACGAGGGTCTGAAGAATGGAAGAGAACAGTAGTTGCTTTGCTTCTTTCCTTTATTGCTGACTTTAAATCATTTTTAGAGGGCCTTTCACATTCCTTTTTCCTTTTCCTGTATTTTTCTTTCCTCTTCTGACTGCTCTTAATCTCTGTTGAAAGCAAAAAGGAATAGACAGAGATCACAGTCAAAGTTGCTAAATTCGTGTCCTTTTTGGTCTAGCTCCCATTTCTAGGCGAGGTGCATGAGGATGTGCTTTGTGCTTTTCAGATCATGGAAGACATAATCAGAGAATGTTTGGAGATCACTGAGAGCTTGTCCTTAAAATCGATTGCATTTCCAGCTATAGGAACAGGAAACTTGGGATTTCCTAAAACCCTATTTGCTGAATTAATCATTTCAGAGGTGTTCAAATTTAGTAGCAAGAATCAACTGACAACTTTACAAGAGGTTCAATTTCTACTGCACCCGAGTGATCATGGAAATATTCAGGTATGATATCATTCATTATTTTGACAACTGAGACCTAATGTTCTCAAATGCCTTCTTGGTCATAGGATGTTCTTTGATATATTTTCCATATAGGAAAGTAAGGAAGTAGTGTAGACTAGTTGTAGCACGACATAATTCAAGAAGAATTATGGATATAGAAAAAATTTAACTTCTTATTCAGGAAAATTTCAAACATATACAAAAGTAGACAAAGTAGTATAATGAAGTACCTTACATCCATCACTAGGTTTCAACAATTATCAACCTATGTCCAATTGGCTAATATGTTTCATCTCTATCTCCTTGTATTTCCCTTCTTCCCATATTATTTTGAAGCACATTTGAGACATATCATTTTATCCATAAACAATTCACCATTTATTTTAGACAATAAAAATTATTTCTTAAAAAGTAACATAATCACAATATTAAAGCACACCTAAAAGAAATTGGCAATAATTCCTTGATTTTATTAATTATCAAGTCAATGCTCAAATGTCTGGCCATCTCTTAAATGTTTTATTTTGTTTTTACAACTTTGAGTTTGAATCAGAATCCAAATCAGGCCCATATATTGCGGTGAAGTTGACTCTATAGGATTCCCTTCCATATGGGACATGGAAATTTTAATATGTATTTAAAAAGCACAGTTGTAGCCCTACCAATAGGAAAATGTCAGGATGGGCTGCAAGTGAAGGGTGTAGTTAGAATGAATCAGCGCATCCCCATGTGAGCAGGAGAGTTGGGACCAGAAACACCAGAACCATCTTCAGTCAGAGGGAGCCCATCAGTCAGCCCACATTTACTACTGAGCATCAGCTGTGGGTGAGCCGCTGGACTCAGCATTATGGAAGCACGGGAGGCATTTAAGCCATTAACCCTGCACGCCAAGTCTTTACTTAATACAATAGAGAGATGACATTAAATGTTTGAAAAATTCCATGATATTGGAAAAATTTAGCAAACAGATTAAAGTCAGTAACCCAAGAGATGTTCATGGATCATTGGACCATCTGAATTTTTAGGTCATACTTTATTTTTTCCTGGAGCTAGACACTGCCTATTGGCTCTTTGTAAGCAAGCAAATCTAACTTAAATTGTAATCAGGCTGCCAAATCACCTGAGTGAAATATGTGATCCATTTACTGTCCTATATAATTAGTTACTTCTACTCAATAAAAGCTTTTTAAATAACCTCCCCATGACTTGCACTGTGCAAAGCGATGTGGATCATGGAACAGTAACACATGGAAAGTAGCACATACTTTCCCTCCTATAAGCCGTAATTACTTTGGAGCTAAGATTTATACAGACAAATCAAACTAAAGGAGAGGTACAAAGTGCTGAATGTTTTTGAATGAATGGCCGATTGGATATGGGCGTGAGTCCTGTGACATAGACCTCAACCTTCGAATTTCACTATTTTCATGCAACCCTAGCCTTCATTTTCTTTAGATTCAGAGTACTCCGCAAGTATTCTGTAAAAAGGATTAGTCTGCACAGACATGTTTAATGCCATTTGAAATAATACTAATTCTCTACACATGGCTGTTACACTTTTTCTCTTAAGACTTTTAAAGACAGTTAAACTTTGGTTATATTTTCACAAAAAATTAACAAAACTTACTGAGATGTTTATTAGTGGAGACTGTAACAGAGGTAGCTAAACAGCAGCCCATGGTTTGAATATGACCTCTAAATATGCTTTATTTGGGCTATTTTAAAAAAATTTAATCTGTTGCTAACAATTAAAAATAAAAAATGTTACATAAAACTCCAAATGTCCACTATGACCTAAAATTTCAAAACGTCTGACACGTTGGACATGAATTCCGGCTAGGAACAGTTTGCTATGGCTGAGTAGCAAGGTGCTTTCTAGTACTCCAGAGTCAACTCAGTCCACCTTGACACACGTGCCTGGTTATCTGTCTGGCCCCTGGAGGCTGTGAGTCTGAGACCCTCGCTCTTCTCTCTGTCTGGGTCCTTCTCCCATCATTGCATCAGTCTTTAGCCACTCGATTTTTTTCCCATCAAAATTCTCTTAACACTAGATTTTACAATTGGCAAGCTCTTTGCTTTTACTGATTATGAAGGTAATACATGTTCATTGTAAAACTCCAAACAATACAAAATGTATAAATTCTTCAGTTGTATTTTATGCCAGTCTTCTTTTCTACATGTGTACTTCTTAAAGTCATATTATATAATATGTAATTTAATATCCTTCTTTTTTCATTTAATAGTATAAAATGACCATTTCCCTATTTCATTAAATATTCTTTGAAAATATGATTTTTAATGGCTGCTAAATATTCCAACTCACGGATATAACAAAATTTATGTATCTATTTCTCTATTGAATTTTGAAGTTTTATTTTTTTATTTATTATGAATAGCACTCTAATGAATATCCTTGTATTTCTGTCTTTGTTCACACCTTTGGTAATTTTCATAAGACACATTTGTAGAAATAGTAATATATGTATTGTTTGCATAACTTGAAAAATCTGTAATGAAGTTAATACTGTTTGAGAATTGTTCTCTCCAAAATATATATGCACACATGTAGAATCACAAGTCCTGATGAATCAAATTTATTCGGTAGTATAATGGTCAAAACCATGTTTTTATTTTCAGGCATTTTCAGATGAATTTGCCAGGAGGGCTAATGGAAATCTCGTCAGCGACAAAATTCCCAAGAGAGAAGATACACAAGGTTCAGTAAAGCTTTTAAATTGAAAAATGATTTCTAGTTGGTAATTAACTATTCAGTGACAGATAAAAGACGATAGTGATGATTTTTATGAAAAAAATTCAGTGAGTGATAAGATACTGAATTGTGTCCCATATACCTGATTAGAGATGCAAGACACTGGCCATGTTTATGTCATCTGGAGCAAAAGAGAGAGTGGCCAACTCATATAATCTGTCTAACGGGTTTTAGATAGTGACAAAATGACTATTTCCTAAGGATAATGCGACATGTAGTTTTAAAAATAGACAAATTTAGAGAATACTAATAAATGCTTTACCTCTGTCAAATTTGTTGTTGCTACATTTGCATTATCCTGTTTTGGGTTCACTGAAGCTTCTCGAATATATAAACATACGTCTCCATCAAATTTGGAATTTTTTTTTTTGAGACAGAGTCTTGCTCTGTTGCTCGGGCTAGAGTGCCGTGGCATCAGCCTAGCTCACAGCAACCTCTAACTCCTGGGCTTAAGCAATCCTACTGCCTCAGCCTCCCGAGTAGCTGGGACTGCAGGTATGCGCCACCATGCCCGGCTAATTTTTTCTATATATTTTTAGTTGTCCAGCTAATTTCTTTCTATTTTTAGTAGAGATGGGGTCTTGCTCTTGCTCTTGTTCAGGTTGGTCTCGAACTCCTGACCTTGAGTGATCCTCCCGCCTGGCCTCCCAGAGTGCTAGGAGTACAGGCATGAGCCACCGTACCTGGCACAAATTTGAAAATTTTGAAGTTATTATTTCTTTAAATATTTTTGTCTGCACTGGTCTCTTTCATGTCTCCTTCTGATTCTCCAATAACGTGAATATTAAGCCTTTCGATAGTGTCCCGCGGGTCTGTGAGGAGCTATTCTTCCCACCCCCAACCCTTTTCCTCTCTGTTCTTCAGCTTGGATAACTTACACTGATCTACTTTCAAGTTTGCTGAGTCTTCTCTCTGTCCGCTATGCTATTGAGCCCATCCAGTGAATTTTTACTTTAGACATTGTGTTTTTAAGTTCTAAAATGTCCATTTGATTCTCTGTAAAATAGTTCCTATTTCTCTGCTCCTATTTCTCCATTCTTTCCACATCATTTCCATTCATTTAAATGTTGTTTACTTTGATCTCATGGATTATAGGTATAGTAGGTACCTTTAAAGTCTTTGATAATTTCAACATCTGGATCACTTTGGGATTGACATCTGCTGATTGTCTTTGTCCTTGAGAGAGTTGGCCATATTTTCCTGGTTCTTTGCATGACAGGCAATTTTGTATATAGGCTAGACATTTTAAATAGTGTGTTGTGAGACTTGGATCTTGTTAAAATCCTCTGGAGAATGGTGATTGCTTGTTTAATTGTTGAGCAGCCAGGCAGTCCATTAGGTTCATTCTGTAAGTTCTGTCTCACCTCTTCAGGCAGTGGCTCCAGTATCAGTTCCATTCTCAAAGCCTTTCCTATGCTGCTTTGGGTCTGCCCCACTCATGAGCAGCTCTGGAGTGAGCTCAGTTCACATGCAGGAGTAGGGGATCCCTGTGTCCAGCTGTCACCTTTCTAGGATTCCTCTCCCACTCTCCGGCTTGCATTTTCCAGGTGCTCTGGCCAGAAAGACAGGGTTCCCTCAGAGTTTATGCTGCCTGTTATCTTGCCTCACAGTTTTGCATCAGCAGGGTTGCCCTTGGGCAAAGTGGAGAGAAAAAAGAAAGTGAGGAAAAAAAAAAAATAACACATACACATCTACTTTTCAGACCACAGAGGCACTTATCCCTGATTATTCTGGCCAGAAATACAAGATGTCTGTCAGAGTTTGAGCTCCCTGTGGTGTCAGTGTAGAGTTCTGCAATTGAGACCATCTTGGGCAGGGGCCTGGATTAAAAAAGAAGAAAGTTCAGACTCGGTAACTCACACCTATAATCCTAGCACTTTGGGAAGCCAAGGTGGGAGGATCGCTTGAGCCCAGGAGTTTGAGGTTGCAGTGAGCTATGATGACACCACTGCACCCTAGCCTGGACAACAGAAAGAGATCCAACCTAGGAAAAAAGAAAAGGTGGCAGGGGGTGGGAGGAATGAGGATTCCCTCCCATACTATTCAGCTCACAGGTACACTTTTCCCAAAGCTCTGGCCACAAAGATAGGAATTCTCTGAGAGTTTTGCTGCCTGCTTCCATTGTGCAGTTCTGTAACTAGGGCTGCCCTTGGGTCAAAGCTACGAGAGAAAAGAGAAAAAATTTTAAAACAGAACAAAATGAGAAACTCCCCCCGATCCCAGACAGGTTGCTTCTGCAAGTTTTGGCTCCCTTCCTCAATCTGCCTGCTGCCATTGTTACTTTTCAGAGTTCTCAGGTAGTGGCTTTTTGTACCTGTCCTGAGTTTTTGTTGTAATCAATGGGGGAGAGAGACTTTAGTGGGCTAACTTCACCTTGGCCAGCACCAGAGTCCATGTTTGACATGTATTGTATTTTCTAATTCTTTTTCAGCATCAGACCATCACTGGGGCTCAGGGTCAGGGCCATATTAGGCTAGAGGTCACAGAGAGAGGGAAGACATGTGAGAGGGGCACATGGGAGGAGCGCCAGACCCAGATCATTCTTTCTGTTGCTGGCTTGGTTATTGACTCCACTTGTTTTCTTTTCAGGTCTTTATGGGACTGTTTCTAGCCCCAGTTTAGAAGTGCATGAAATGAAGATTGGCCCCATCATCTTCCAGGCAGCTTCTGGAGATATCACCAAGGAGGAGGCAGATGTGATCGTAAATTCAACATCAAAAACATTTAATCTCAAAGCAGGTACTTGTACGATTTTGATGAGTGTAATAGTTAACAGTAGATACCATGAAAGGAAGTTTTCTATAGCCAAACTGGTTTTTATATCTTTGGCTTGTTAATATTAATTAAAATTTTTTTCGAGACAGGGTCTCACTCTGTCACCCAGGCTAGAATGCAGTGGTATCATCACAGCTCCCTGCAACCTCAAACTCCTGGGCTCAAGAAATCCTCCTAACTCAGCCTCCCCAGTAGCTGGGACTATATGTATGCATCACCATGTCTAGCTAATTTTTAAAAATATTTTGTAGACACGGGGTCTTGCTATGTTGCCCAGGCTGGTCTCAAACTCCTGGCCTCACACAGTCCTCCTGCCTTAGCCTCCCAAAGTGCTGGGAGTACAGGCATAAGCCACCACACCCAGCCATTTAAATTATTTTGGCAGGGTTTTTCTTAATTAGTAACAGTTATTTTATGAATTTTTCTTCTTTGTCAGCAGCAATACCCAGGTTATAGGATTCCTTTGATGAGGGAGAACCGACTTAAATGAGGAAATCTTTCTGATCCAAAGGTACCAGAGTGATTTTTTATTCATGTTTGTTATCATCTTGATTTTCTCATGTAGGGGTCTCCAAAGCAATTTTAGAAAGTGCTGGACAAAGTGTGGAAATGGAATGTTCTCTTCAAGGTAAGGTATAGTGCTATTTTTTGCCCAAAATTGTAACTGGACGGGAGGCTGTGGAGAGTCTGAGGAAAGTCTTGGGACTAGGGAGACAACACATCACTTTTAAAAACCATACATTTTACTAAAGAATCCCAATCACAGAGAATTAGATGTGAGAAGTGATCTCACAGGTAAAGAGAGAATTTAAGCCATACACTTTCATCAAAGATAGTATTTCAGGAATTTTTTATTCATAAATTCCTTACTTGCCAAATCAGCCATTTTGCTTTCTAAACAAAGGGCAGGTTCAACATCTAATTTTGCAATTTTTTGGTCTGTTTCCCAGCTCAACAGGGCAAGAACGATTATATAATTACTGAAGGTGGATTACTGAAGTGCAAGAAAATCATTCATGTTGTTGGTGGAAATGATGTCAAGAGATCCGTGTCCTGTGTTTTGCAGGAGTGTGAAAAACGGAATTACTCATCCATTTGCCTCCCAGCCATTGGGACAGGTTTGTGGCCTCTGGCTGTCAAGGCTAAATCCTGAGGTGTCCACTTTCCCTTAGGTTTGGTGCTGAGCGTGGTCGCTGTCAGTGCCCAGTCTGAGCCAGGGCGGCGACAGTTAATCCAGGAGGGGACAGCTTCCTCACCCCAAGGCAGCCCCTGAGGGAAGGAGCAAAGCCTGTGGACCGTTTAAGTAAAAGAGAAAAAACCGAAGAAAACTGAAGAGAGTGTGGGGATTTTAGAGAGAATGAAAAGAAAGGCCATCCCTCATTCTCTGTCATCAGTTTCTTCCTCTATTTTCGCTTCCCTGCACAGTCTACATTATTTAGTCCTTAACTTTCTCTGCTGTCCCGTCCCCATGGAGAACATTAGTGCGTCAACTTCCACCTCACCCTTGCTGACTCCCAGGTGAGCATTTGCGGCCTGCAGCTCAGCAGCCCGTGTGTCCGTGGGCATAAGGGCGTCTCTATGTGTCAGTTTCCCAGTCACCAGATCCTAGCGCTTCATAAACTCAACTCTCCACTTTCCTCTTTTGAGCCTACTTGCCTCTTTCAGTTTCTCGTTTTCTTCAAACTATATCGTGATTGAGTGATTCTTCATATATAAGGAGGGCGCTTTGGGTTAATCTTGAGTTAGGTGATGCTCTTTGAGCTGTTTCCCCAGGAATCAGAGTCATGTGCATTGATGACGAATTCCTGCTCGGTCTTCCTTTAGAGAGCTGGCCAGAGAAGGCGTGCCCTCTTAGGCCTGAAGTGAATGGAGCTTCCTGGTCCCCGTGGGAAAACACTCAGCATTGGATCCGTCACTCTGTTGTTCAGGAATCTAAGATTGAATGTCTTAGACTGACATTCTAGGCTCTCCCAAAATTTAGCCTCAATAAACTTAACCATCCTGGAATGGTATAAAATTACCGAAAGCAAGATATGGGTCAAAGGATCAGAAGAATGCCCAGAGAGTGACAAGAATGGTTAAGTTTATTGAAGCTGTACTCTTCCAAATACCATGGGAGTACCACACTTTTGCAAAGGAGAACTTCCCTCTTTCCCTGATCATCTAATAAAAAAACTGAACAAATCTTCTTGGTTAATTTTATATGGGGTTTGTCTACATTCCTACAATTGTCTACCTAGCCAAGTCAGAGGTCTACTTCTTTTCTACAATAATGATGGTATCATCCAAGTGTCCTCTTACCAGTGTGGCCAGGGGACTTTTACATTGCCTGTCATGTGACTTTGCCAGCTGCCATTCATATGGGATCGTTTCCATGGCTGAAGGGGACTTTTTGTGATCTCACTTAGGCAGTGGCTTTCATGGCTTAAGAAAAAGGGTATAGAGTATGCTGAAAATACAAAAGGATCTGCTTAGGGTGGCTGCCTGGAACCCTACTGGTCAGCTAAAATCTCACTGAATGTGGGAGGAAAGACTTCCTGGAAGCGCATGGATAACTCGTGTGCAAAGAATTATAGATTATAACAAATAGCTTATAGCTCCAGGTATCTTACAAAATTAGCTTAGGTTAAATCAGTTTCCCAAAGATATCTCAGAGAATAAGGATACATGCATAAAATCAAGTGATGATTCAGCCAAAAAAAATGTTTCTCTCTTTAAAGAGCATGTTGTTTCAACATATATTAGCATCTTCTGCTTCATGTGGATTTTTTGAGGACACTAGTGAGCCAAGAAGAAAAGTTACCCGTGCTCTGTAATAGGAGGGGGAAGAAGACAGTGAGCTAGGATAGGCTGAATACAGCAGATGTGGACATCAGACACCCAGAAGTTAGGTTTCTGGGACCTTTGTTCATTGCTGGGCTGTTGGCTTCCTGATCCTGGAATAGAAACTCCCCATTGTATATAGGACCTCAAAAGTGTTTGCTGATGCATTGTTAGAAAATTTCACAGGGAAGAAAGAATTGGGAAGTGGGCATTAACTCTGAGCACTTAATTTATTCCTGAGCCTTTTCCAGTGGGGTCTTTATTTTCTTCAGTCATTTTTATTGTTTGCTTTTCCAGGAAATGCCAAACAAGACCCAGATAAGGTTGCTGAAGCCATAATTGACGCGATTGAAGACTTTATCCAGAAAGGATCAGCACAGTCTGTGAAAAAAGTTAAAGTTGTTATCTTTCTGCCTCACGTGCTGGATGTGTTTTATGCCAACATGAAGAAAAGAGAAGGGTCTCAACCTTCTCCCCAACAGTCTATGATGTCTAAACTTGCATGTGAGTTGTTTGTTTTATTAAATTCATGTTCCTAACATTGCCATCACATGGGAAATATCTAATCTTCCTTTTCTTTTTAGCATATTTGGGCTTTTCAAGAAAATCTCCCAAAAAACAGACTCGTTTGGTTTTGGAAAAGAAAACAGAATCAGTAATTTTTCAGGTATGTGGTGAAAATATAAACTGTGTGGAAAACACTGTCTCCTGGATTCAAGAACTGATTAAAAAGGAACAGTTACCTTACATCAGTGAAGACGAGTATATCAAGGACTTTGATGAAAAGGAATATCAGGAATTGAATGAGCTGCAGAAGAATTTAAATATTAACATTTCCCTGGACCGTAAGAAATCTTCAATTGAGGTTTTGGGAATTAGCAGAGATGTGATGCAGGCTAGAGATGAAATTGAGAAAATGATCAAGAGAGTTCGACTGGCCAAAGAACAGGAGTCCCGGGCAGATTGTGTCAGTGAATTTATAGAATGGCAATATAATGACAGTAACACATTTCATTGTTTTGACAAAATAACCAACCTGCAATTGGAGGATGCAAAGAGAGCAAAGAAAAAAACAATTGTTGTCAAAATTAATAATGGGAGCTACACAGTGAACTTGGACACATTCATTGCCACAGATGTAAATGGACACAGTTTACCTGTTCAGCGCCTCACAAAATCTGAAGGTAAGTTGAACCTTCCTGCCTGTCATCCATTATTTTACACCTACTTTGAGCTTAACACTATTCTATACAAACATCAAAATTTCAAATAGAAAAAATTCAAGTAACCTTAATGGAATAAACTAGAAAATATGGTCTCTGAGCTTAAAGAGCTTACATTATGGCTGGGAAAACACAAGGACACATGCAAACAACCTGAAGATGACCATCTTAATGGTAACAGTAGGCAAACCTTGCATTTGTTTCCATCTCTACAGTTTGTAAGCTTCCCAGAGCTAGTTCTGCAGGGGAGGTCATGGCCACATCAGTTAGGAGAGGGAAAACCATAGGCTTAACAGAAAAGAGGCCCAAGGTTTCTAGAACACAGGGGCGAAGGGGAGGAAACAGAGAAGACAGCCTGGTCAGAGAGCAGGCCTTCCCTGTGTCTGTGGCTGACAACCCAGGGAGGATCGGCAGTCGGTAGGAACTTCCCCCAGAAGTCATCTCTACTCTGAGTAGAAGCTTCCTCGACACAACAGGAAGCAGCTTCGGATTCTCTTGGGATCTGCTCCCCAAGAAGGGAATGACTCTTGTGTAGACTTCTACAGCCATGCCTACCTTCAAACCACGTAAGTCGCCCAGTGAACACGAGTTAATTGGCTTCCAGTACACTATATTCCTCTCTTGTGAGATCAGCGTGAACACATTCTTCAGACCCTGAGCAACCCCGGGGGAATGACAGATCGTGCATAGTATTTGCCTAGCAGAGGAGGACACAGAGCTGCCACCACAACCTGTCACATAGCAAAACCTACCACCCAACCACCTCGTAAGGACACTGTGAAGAATAATGAAAAAATAGACGTGGAGTACCTCGTGGTGCTGATGGCGAGGAGTCCTGGCAAAAATCCATGCATACACAAAACAATAGCAACTAAAACATTGTAGGGAAATAATTTATTGTTAAATTATGACATATTAGAGACCGAACAGGACATGCAGATGTGTTATACTGCACCAACAGTTCTCGAATCTTAGCATGATCAAAACTTAAGATGCAGACACACAGGCTCCACCCCTCAGAGATTGACTCAGTAGATCTGTGGCTTCTTTTTTTTTTTTTAAACAAGCATTTCGGTTGGTTCTGATGTAGGTTGTCGGTTGTTTACACTCTGAAAAACATTCTGCTAAAAAGATAAGAAAGTTTTTGAACACTGAGACTTAGGAGATTGTAAAACAAGAACACAGATGATATCGTCTTTTTCAATGCATACTGGGAACGTGTGTGGGAGTCCTCAAAACGTCTCCTTTGCAGTTGACATCCCTGCACACTGGAGTGATATGAAGCAGCAGAATTTCTGTGTGGTGGAGCTGCCACCTGGCCACCCAGAATACAGCGCTGTGGCAAACAAGTTCAATCAGACCTGCTCCCAGTTCGTAATAGAGAAGGTAAGCCTGCTGCCGAAATGGATCTCATTGATGGTGGAAATGAGTGGTCATGGTCCTATGTAAATACATTTTCATCCGCTTCCTTTCACATTTTTTTTAAGCCCAGCATTAGAATTTTTATGGTAATTAGATTTTAGATTCTAGATTCTGCTCATCTGATCATAACTACTGAGACATGATTCTCATGTCAATTATGAGATTGCAATATATTAGAATACTAAAGACATACTTGCTTTGTGAAGCAAGCCAATACAAATCCAAAGATACGGCACCGCAGTTGGATTTGATAACTAGCAAACACCACGAAGAGCCGTACGGAGGCTCCTCAGGCCAGGCCCTCGTTCTTCCGCCTCCCCACTCACAGGGCAGCCGTGCTCCCTTCGTTCATCCCACAGCCTTCCTTGTTCGTCTCAATTTATCATTTTCTAACACTTTTGAACACTGTTGATGTTGCTTTTGGAAATTATGTTCTTTCTTAATTTCTGTGGCAATTATTATTTTGATTCTTTTTTTCTCCTTCTTTAACTAATTTTCTTTTTGTTATTACTGGTATCTGTTTCTCCTCCAAACCCCTAATTCTAGCTTTATCCACAGCTCTTATACTTTGGTTTTCTCTCTCTGCACCTCACTGGGGAATGTGTTTACCTTTCCTGGCTTCAGCTATTAGTTCAACATTGATAGCTCCCAAATCAACATTACCAACCTAGATTTTTGACTCAAGTTCTAGAATGTACTCCCAGTGGCCTAAAAAATCTCTACTTAAATGTCTAACTGCTAAACTAACTTCTGTAAAACCTAACTCATCATTTATAAGTAATTCCCTTTCCCCTTCCTTCCTTATTTCTATTGTTGGTTCCACCACTTTCTGAGTAAAGCCGAAGATCTTTGATCCTACTAATGAGTCTGCCAGTGAGGCCTGCATTTTCTCTTTGTAAATTTTCTTGTACTTTCTATTTGCATTGCCACCACTCTGTTTATTCATGTAGTTAAGCACTTAATAAATCAAGAAAGTTTTAAAGCATCCTAAAAAGATTAATACCTTCAGATACAATAAACAAAGAAAAACAGATAAAGAGAAAAGGAGGGTAGGGAAAATAAGATAATACAGAGGTATTGCTAGTTCACAAAAGTACATAACATGAGGTTACCAATTTGTTTCTGAGCTCCCTAGTAGACAAAGCAAAGAAGTAAACATTCAGCTCCAAGACTCATCATGTCCATAAATCAAAAAGCAAATTTGATAAGGAAACTCATAGCTCTTCACAGTACTGAGATTTCTCTTGTGGATCAAGTACTGGAGAATATCCTCAACATCATCCTCACCATAACTTCAATATCAAATTTTATACCACTACGTTTTTTAAAAAAACATTCCGTAATGTAAACTGGTTGAACAGAACTGATGCCTGATTGCAAGCAATGTGATTCAAATACACAGCTCTTTGATGTTCTAGTTCTAAGATAACAAGTAAATTTCATTCCAAACACCAATTACAATTAACTGGTAGTGGCTGACTGGCACACGGTGATGAGATGCCAAATTCAGATTGAGCAGGAGTGAAGGTCTCAGTTGATCAGCAATGTCTGCAGCAGGCTCTGTGGAAGCCAGCTATGTGTTGGTAGACCATAGCTAGGGAAACGATTTCAACACTCTTTTACAGTGGAACCCTTGTTTCCCAATAAAATCTTATGTGAAATCCCAATGTGTGAACCAGATAAAAGCAAAGGTTCCTAGAATTATGAAAACACCAACATGAAAAATGGGTGGCTTGTCATCCTCCATGACTATTATGTCTTGTGATTAAGATTTTTAACGCTATAAACCCTTCATTTAGATGTGACAAATTTGCCACATTTACTTTCTCTCCCTCTACCTCAGTTTTTGCTGAAGCGTTTGAAAGTAAGTTGCAAACATCATGATACTCCTAAATATTTTAGCACATGTCTCCTAAGAATAAAGACATTCTCTGCCATTAGCCTGTGTAAGAAAATTAACATTAATTCAATAATATCCAATATAGAGTCCATATTCAAATTTTCCCAGTTGGGGCTTAAAAAAAAAATCTTTCTTATAACTTCCCTTATCCCCAGTCTGGGTTCACACACTGTATTTGATCATTATGTCTCTTTTGTATCTTCTAATATAGAATAGTACTGCTGCATTTTTAAAAATTATTTTTCATGACATTGAATTTTTTTTTAAGAGTTTAAACCAATTGTGTTGTAGAATGCCCCACATGCTGGATCTGTTATTCCTTGATTTTGGGGGGAAGAAGCCATACCAGTTTTCTTATAGATTATAGACTTGTCTGATTCTTCATAGTGTCATTTACTTTATTTCTCTATTCTCTTTGTTTCTGGTTAATTGGGAGTTAGGTTGAAAGATTTGGGTAAATTCAGATAAATATTTTTTGCAAGAATACGTCATAGGTGACACATCACATCAGGAGTTCTGTATGGTAAGTTTGTCCTATTAAGGATGCTAAGTTTAGCCACTAGTTAAGGTGGTAACCACCATCTCTCTCCATTGGAATCAGTAGGTAATCTGTGGGATGATTCATTATCACTGTATGGGTATCCTGTTCCCCAACGACCTTCTACTGATTTATTTTAACATCCATTGATGGGCCTTGCCTGAATCCATTATTACACTCGAGGTTGCAGGATGGTGATTTTCTAATTCTACATATATATTACGTATATAATTTGGCATTTTTGTAAGGCATAAATTTTCTTCCCGCATGCTTTTTAAAGAATTCAGTATGTTATATTTAATTGCGGTTATTATTCCATTAGATGCACAAATTATCCTCCATTTGGCTGGCAGGAAGTTGGCTCCCAGGAATTTCGATGACTCAATTAATCTTTGGTATTTCTTCACTTTGTGTCACAAGATTTCTCATGCTCCCCCTTGTACTTTCCTTGTCCCATGTCTGGAATCAGACATTTCTCAAAGAAGCCTTTTAGTGGAGAATGGTAGTGAGAAACCAAGAGTTGTGTGCTGAGTGTGCCCATGGCTAGTGAGGTGGTGTTGTTTCCAGCATCTTTTGTGGCTAGAGCTAAGAAAATTATGAACTCATACTCATGTTTTCAATTAAAATTTAATATTGTATATTTTTCTTAATATCTTATATTTATGTATCGTTTCCTGTACAATAGAAATTTTGATTTCTAGTAACAGCACATATTTACTTATTTGTTTTATCTTATAGTCTACATAAAATTGTGTCAAAGTTATGATACCAAAATTATTAGTAGCAATATTAAAATAGTTATGCAAGCTTTCTTTTGGTTATTAGCATATTACAGTATATCTTTTTCCATTCTTTTTCTTTTAACCTTTTAATAACTGTTATGTAAGATGTGTTTTTTGGTAGTAGCATATATTTGAGTATCGTTTTTCTTCATCCTGCCTGATGATATTTATTTTTAACTGAAGTATTTAATCTGTTTACCGTATTTACTTATGTGTTTGGGTCTAAATATACTGCATTCCTTTTTGTTTCCTATTTATCATATCTCTTCTTTGTTCTTTCTCTTTTTCTGCCTTCTTTTGTATTAAATATTTCTATTATTCCATTTTCACCTCTTAATAGAATGTTGGTTATACATTGTATTACAATTCTTTCATTGTTTACCACATAGATTACAACATGCATCCTTGACTTACTAATCTCTAAAGTAAATTAGTTTATCATTTCCCACACAGTACAATGACCTTTGAACAATTTAAGCCCCATTTATCCCTCTCCTGCCTATTGTGCTACTTTTAACATGTATTTTAATTCTATGTATATTTAAAATCCTAGAAAACATTTTAATTTGTTTCTATAGTATTTATATTTACCAACATATTTACCCTTTCCTCCCACTGTTCTTCAGTCCTTCCTGTATTTCCATGCTTCCATCTGGGATCATTTTTCATCTGGATTTAGTATTTCTTTTAATGTAGATATGGTAGTGAAGAATTCTCTTAGTTTTTATCTGAAAATGTCTTTATTTAATTTTTATTCTTTGAAGGGTATTTTTCCTAGGCATGGAATTCTGGATTGGCAGTTATTTTCTTTAAGTGCTTTGAAGAAGTTATTCCATTTTCTTCTGACTTTACTGTTTCACTGTATTTCCCTTCTCTCTGGAATCTTAGCTCATCAAATCCTTGTTGCCTTCAAATAGACTTTTTTTCTCCTCTAGCTCTTCTAGTAGTTGTCAGTGAGAGGCTGGTCTGATACAAGTAATCTGCGCTAGCCAGAAACCTGCTGCTAACAATAAACCTAGTAAATAAAGTTCAAGATTTATTTGCAATGTTTTTGACCTTAGAACTTATCCCATGAGAAATATATTAATAGAATCAGATTATTGTATTTATAAATTACTTGAAATAATTCTTTTCTGTGTGATTATTAAATTTTAAAAGGGTAAAAAAACAAACTTTTTTAAATTTGAAAGACTGAGAAATTGAGGATTATCTCAAGAAAAATTTTGAAGGCTTTAAAAATGGGTAAAATAAACAAAATTTAAGGTAACTGGAAACAAAATGAACATAAGCATTTTGAAGATTAGAAACTTAGCTGTAGGTAAAGAACAAAAAGGGAAAATAATTTTAAAATCATAAATCAGATCAATAAAATATTTGATAATGCTGAGACTTTGAACTGGAGGACAAATTATGTCTTAATTAAAAATAGAAAATCCAAAACTAGAGAGAGAGAAAAAACAATAACCAGATTGAATGCAGGTATTAGGCCTCAGAGTTCTCTAGAATGGAAAAAGATCCTAACAACATGGAACCTTTACCTTGTGCCTTTCCACAAGGGACCCTAGCCACATTTACCCACCCATCACTCCTCCCAGGACAGCTTTATGAAACTGTCACTACCTGGGGATTAGGTGACTTTAAAAGCTGATCTGCAACCCAGGACCCAGGCATGTTCCACCACAGCCCTGGAGAGCACCGCTCAAAGAGTATTGTCAAAGCATGGCCACTTTGGTCTATACCCAGATCCTTTCCCCTCAAGATTCATGCCCTCCTCTTCCAACTGGACCAGAGATTAATTTTCATTAATTAATCTCCTTCTTGCCTAGACACTATGGTGCTTCTCCCACTTTTAGAATATGGCTAGGTCAACCAGTATCTCAGAAGGACTGAGGCAGTGAGAGACAAAGTGACAAAGGGAGGTAGCAGTTATTAGAGTGCACGTAAAAAGCAGGAGTTACAGAGGCTGGGTCAGCAGAATTCATATGACAAGTACTTAAGATCCTAAACATTGTTTGCTCTCATGTGGTACATAAAATATGTTAAAAATTAAACCAACATTCTTCCCATTGCCTATGTTCATGAGACACTGTAACTAAAAAGATTCTGAATGTAGAAAGATGCCATCTGGCATTGAATTTGCTGTTTAGTGTACTTTTTATTTATGAAACACAGTGATCACGCTTCATTTGCTGTATGTATCTTGGCAAGTGCTCTTGGCACTGACAAAATATTTTTCTTTAATTTGCAGATTGAAAGGATCCAGAATCCAGATCTCTGGAATAGCTACCAGGCAAAGAAAAAAACCATGGATGCCAAAAACGGCCACACAGCAAATGAGAAGCAACTCTTCCATGGGACAGATGTGGGCTCAGTGCCACATGTCAATAGCAACGGCTTTAACCGCAGCTATGCTGGGAAGAATGGTAAGGAATTGAGTAATCTGGCTGCCCTGAATGAGGCATCAGCCATGAGAATCCAAGTTGGCTGGTGACCATGTGGGTTCGTTGTGTTCCCCCATAGTTCATGGCCATGTTGCAGCCCAAGTTTCAGGGTAGGATTCATTGTATTTCATCCCAAAGTGGACTGACTGGCCCTGTCAGGTGGAAAAATTGATGATTAAAAATGGAAAGCGCACACCAAAAATTTTAAAAGAGGCTTTAGAGAAAAGAACTGAATATTAATTTAACAAATCTGACATATTGGGCCAACATGTCAAATTATACGCTAAGTTGAAATTTTTAAACATGGTTTGTTTATCTTTTCACAGCTACGGCATTTGGAAAGGGAACCTATTTTGCTGTCAATGCCAGTTATTCTGCCAATGATACATACTCCAGACCAGACGGAAATGGGAAAAAGCATATGTATTATGTGCGAGTACTTACTGGAGTTTATACACGTGGATATCAGTCACTAATTGTACCTCCTTCAAAGAACCCCCAAAATCCAACGGACCTCTATGACACTGTCACAGATAATGTGCAAAATCCAACTCTATTTGTAGTATTTTATGACTACCAAGCATACCCAGAGTATCTCATTACTTTTAGACAATAACATTTTGGTATCCTTCCCCCAAATCATTATTCATCTATACATGTCTAGTTGTAGTTTTAACTTTCTTTTTTCCCCTTTCTTAACAACTTTTTCTAAGACTAAAGGATCCTTCTTTGTTACTGAAATCAGACTTTCTTCAGGTTCTCTTTTGTAATGGAAATGAACCTATCTTGACAGCAAATAATGTGAGATTTAAATCAGATGATGTAGTTGACAACTGTTTGTCCACAACTGTGGACATGATTTCTGTGGGGAAACAATAGGTTTATATTTTCAGAAAAGAGAGAATAGCAATCTTGTAGACAGAGGCATTGGCATGCATTGTAGGTGCCACTGGAGCACACAGCTGGTATGACATCAGGATGCTGTAGTGCTGTGGGGAGCGCGGTATTACTGAGTGGGCAGGGCTGCTGTCCTCCCTGCGGGACAGGGATGGTATCTTATTCACATTTTTTCCCTGAGGTCTGTGCCTGATGGTCAATGGATGCTCCATAAATTTTTCATAAACCAATCAAGAATGAATAAGCCTAGTCAAACTCCTATCCAGAGTAGGAACCATCCTTGACTTATTGTCATTTTGCCTCAGATTGAACAGATTCCATGACAGGGAACTTCCTTCTTCACAAACCAGCCCATGACATGTGGGACAGCTCCGGCCAGGGCTCTGGGAATGCAGCGCACTTGTGCCCTGCACACTTCAGGCACTGTGACTTAGCTGTGGCCTGGGTTAATGGTGTCCCATGGAGTTGGGCAGCACAGCAGCCCTGGCTCCAGCTGCAAGAAGGTCCTTGGTAATACTGAACCAAAGTCTGCCTTCTTATAACTTCTCCTAATTGGTCTTCGTTTTGCCCAGTGAAAACAATAGGATAATGCCTGCTATATCTTCAGTGTGAAACCCTTCTACTGTGCTGAGATTAAATAAACTCTAAGATTATTAAACAGCGTATTTTCCGTGGTCGCCCAGCTTTTGATCATTTTAAGGGCTTGTGTATAAATAAACCACAGGAATTAAACAGTCATATTGTTAATTTGCTAATCCAGTATCTATTGGATGGTAAAAGAAAAAATTTTTTTTTAATTTACTCAGGCAAATTTCAGATTCACACATCATTTAATGAGTACTGATTGATCGTACCAGGTAGTATAATAGGTGCTTTCACATACATTACTTATTTTGTTCCCCAAACAACCCTGTGATATAAGAATTGTATCCACGTTTTAAACTTGAGGAAACATGCTCGGAGTGTAGAAGCTTCCTTCCCTGAGGCCAGCTAGGCAGGAACCCTTGGAGCCACCAACTGAATCTTGGTCCCTGTGATGTCAAACCCTTTGCTCTTCCCACTACAGACCATGGCCTCTAGATTAATGTCATTGACTCAGGAACATCTCAGACAATCTGTGAAGTATCCCCATCTTTCCTTTTTTTTTTTTTTTTTGGTTTCCAAAATGATCTCTTAATTTGAAGCTCTGTAGCCCAAGAGGCCAGAGCTGACGCTGATGCAGAGTCCATGCAGATGGCACAGTCGGACGCTAGGGGTCGCTGGGAGGATAAAGGCACCTGCCCTTGCCACTGAGAACACCTGTGCTTGAAATGGAGGTTGAGGGGGCCCCTGCTTGCTGCTTCATTAACACAGAAGTCTCAGATTTTTTCCTCCAGGGAAGCTTCCTGCACTCTGAGCATGTTTCCTCAAGTTTCTTTTTTCAAGTGGATTTGCAAAGACTCCTCATTGCTTAGGAGTGCCTTCCCAAGCTACTGGCTTCCTAACTCAGCATTGACAATGAATGTAAGAAATTGGAATTAAAAAAGAGACGTGCTTTCATTTGCTTTTGTTCTCCAGTGATTTGGTTAACTCAGGGCAAGGCTGACTGTCAGGGTGTACTGCACTGAAGAATAAGGATTCTTTCAGTAAATGTTGTAGTTATCCTCAATTTGAGTATGTCAAATATGTCATTTTCCTCCTTTTGAATAAAATACTTGAAAATCGTCATTTGGTGGCAAACATTTTTAGCCTAAAGGGCAAATAAAGGGGAGCTTAATGATAAACACAGGCCACTGCTGATTAAAAATAACACTACAGCTAAACATTACAGCATGAAGGGATCCTCACAGAATTAATATTTGGTTGCAAATTATAGGAAGGGGCACAGTACAGGTATAGTTTAGTAAATCTGAAGGGCAAATTGACCCCAGCAAGTAGTCCCTGCTACTTTGTATCTGTGGTAGATCTTGGGTTTACTCTGGGGCCAGAGATTCTTAAACTTTTTTCGTATTTGGATCACCTGAGGCATTTGCTGAAATTGCGGTTCTGAGCCCATCCCAAAGGAGTGGTGCTCAGAAATCTGCATTTTCAGCAAGCACCTCAAATTATTCTGATATCCCTGACACCCAGAGCTGTATTAGGACTTTCATGGGCCCCAGGCACTTTTACCTTGGTGGGCACCACTGCATAAAAAATATTAAAAAGCATAATTTGCAACTGCATTGATATGAACATGAATGTAACTGAGGCTAGATTCTATATTTTTTCTGTTTTTAAAAGAAACTAAAACGTCTGTGAGGACCCCTAAAAGCATCACAGGCCTTTGTCATTGTGCCTCCTGGACCTAATGGATAAGTCAGCCCTGCTGATACCTTAATAATGTGACATTAGGCAGAAGACTGAGATTGTATTTTTTGGGGGGGTGCTGTCTCTCTATGATTCCCAGGCTGGCCTTGAACTCAAATGATCCTCCTGCCTCAACTTCCAGAGCAGCCGGCATTACAGGCATGAGCCTCTGCATCAGCTGGGCTTGTATTCTTTAACTCCCTTGGCCTCTGCAAGGTCAAAGTATTTAATTAATCAATGGTTTCATACACTCAGGCAGGCTCACCTGTGAAACGCAGGCTGAAATGGGATCCAGCTACCTTGGTGGCTGACAGCCTCCTCTTTCACTGTCTTTTCTCACTCACAATCAAACTTTG